>CAUYON010108401.1:0-16735 GCA_963573935.1 Arctocebus calabarensis
CTGTGGTCCCAGCTACTTGGGAGGCAGAGGCAAGAGACTCGCTTGAGCCCAGGAATTGGAGGTTGCTGTGAGCTGTGATGCCATAGCACTCTATCCAGGGTGACAGCTTGAGGCTCTGTCTCAAAAAAAAAAAAAAAAAAAAAAAGAATGGAAGAAAAAATATCTGATGCACTCAGTACTATTGTGAAACCAATTTACAATCACTCATACTTTCATATGAACAATACATCACAACCATGGCCCAAGATGAAGGAGGGAGGAAGGAGGATGAGAGGGGAGGGTACAGGTCAGATCGAGGGAGGGTGAATGGTGGGATCACACCTATGGTGTATAATGCAAGGGTACATGTTGGATCTAATAGCATAGAGTATAAATGTCTTAACACAATAATTAAGTAATTGAGATGAGGTACGTATTAACCAGTGTGATGTAAGCATTCCTAATTCTATATGAAATCAGCACATTGTGCCCCATAAATGCATTAATGTATACATGATCTATGTATTTATGTTTTAATTAAAACAAATTTAAAAATTAAAAAAAGAAAAGACATCTGCACTCCCATATTTATTGTAGCACTCTTCACAATAACCAAGATACAGGTTCAACCTAAGTGTCCATCAACAGATGAATAGATAGAGAAATAGTGGTACTACATACATAATGTAATGTTATGCCAAAATGAAATTCTGCATTTGCAAAAACATGGATGGAACTAAAGAACATTATGTTCAGTAAAATAAGCCAAACATAGAAAGGAAAATCTTGCATATTCTCATACATGTGTAGGAGTTAAATACTAAAGACAAATTCTCTGATGGAGACAGAGAGTAGAATGAGGGACAGAAACTGGGAAAAGTATCAGGAGAAGGAGATAAAGTAGAGATGGTTAATGGGTACGCAAATATAGTTATTCTAATGTTAGAAAGAACAATATTTGATAACACAACAAAGTGACTCTAGTCAACACTAAAGTTAAGATATACCTTCTAATAACTAAAAGAGTGGAATTGGAATGTTTCTAACACTAAAAACTGATAAACGCCTGAGGTGATGGATACCTCCATTACCCCAATTTGATTAATCCACACTATATACCTGTATCAAAATATCACACGCACCATACTAAGTTATACAACTATTTATGTACCTATAATAATGAAAATCAAAAACTTAAAAAATTAAAAATTGAAAACAAAGAGAATTTTTAAAAACAAGCATGACTAGTTAAGGTTAATGTTTGCCATGTAATCAAATGACCAAGTTTTTTAACACAAGGATGAAATTCAGGTAATCATCTCTGCAAGAAGGCAGAGGCATGCTGACAGGGAAATGGTAGATGGAAGTCATTAGTTATGCTCTGGAGATTTGCTTGGGTGATGGGTTCAGAAGTATTTGTATTTATTTTGGAAAAATATTGTGTCCAGTGCCCTCTCCTGAGACAATCACTCATTCTTCCTGCAGGGCCTCTTCTCCTCTGATGGAGACTGATAAAGGTGTCAGTCACATCCTGTGACTGCAGGGTGTGCCCTGTTACTGAGCTTCTGCCTGCCACTATTGCTCTTCCTGTTCTCTTCAGTCAAAACTCAGCTTCACACAAATCATGTCAATGGCTGCAGCTCTTTCATTACAGATCTGTTTACTTCATGGGTGCTGCTGGGCACCAGGGCTGTTTCCCACCAGAGCTGTTTCCCACTATCTCAGACGGCTCTGCTGTATACGTCAATGTGCAGAAAGCTCTCTGTGTTCCCCGCGCTAGTGTCCACTCATTAGGAATGGGATATATCTCCTGCAGCAAGTGGTCATATTGTCCTACAGGAAGAGCAAACTGGAGTCTGACCCAGTCCATGATGTGTTTCCTTCCTGACAGTCCTACCAGCATTGGCACTGTAGTTTGTGTTGATTTTTGTCATTTGTGAGTATGAGGAGATACCTTGTTTCTGCTGTGACTTTTTTTTTTTTTTGAGACAGAGTCTCACTTTGTTGTCCTCAGTAGAAGAGTGCTGTGGTATTATAGCTCACAGCAATATCATACTTTTGGGCTTAAGCAATTACCTTGCCTCAGCCTCCCAAGTAGCTGTGACTACAGGCACCCGCCACAACGCTCAGCTATTTTTTGTTGCTGTTGCAGTTACCTTTGTTGTTAATCAGGCCCAGGCCGAGTTTGAACCCGCCAGCCTTGGTGTATGTGCCCAGTGCCCTAACCACTGAGTTATGGGTGCCAAGCCTCTGCTGTGACTTTTTAAATACTGCTGAAGGCCAGTAAAGTCAGGTGTCCTCTGAAGGAACCCACATCCACATATTCTCACTTTTCCTATGCTTTGATCTCTTGTGTAGCTTTTTTCCTAAGCACCAAGACCTATTTTCCAAGGGCGTCCAACCTTTTTTATTTCTCTACCATACGCAGGAGGGAGAAAGTTGTCTTGAGCCACACATAAAATACACAGCACTAACAAAAGCTGATTAGCAAAACATATGGTCACACATAATTTTTGTGATATGCAATACTACAAATAAGCACAAAAGGTCCTCACAAAATCAGCATGCATCCTGCAGGACACAGGTTGGACATCCCTCTACATTTAATTAATCAACTAGAGCATCCTTACCAATTTCTAATTTCTGCCAAGCTCCCTGTGGATTCCCAATATGCCAGGAACATTTCTCCAGAGAAGTCTTTAGAGGAGGGGCCCTTGTCTGGTTGCAGGTAGCACAATAGTTGCCTAAAGGGTGGGGAGTTTGGGGAATCAAGTTGTAGCCACAAAATCCACTCTCTACCCTGGCTAGCAGGTGCCTCCACTGGGCTTTCTACCAAGATGCCTTGCCAGCCCCAGCTAGAGCTAGGACCTCTCTCAGAACCCCCATGAGCACTACACTCCATGCTGGTACAGGGTAGCTGGGAATGGACAACAGCTTACTGTCTGGTCACAAGGGAACAGGCTCAAATCACAATCCTGAATACATCCATTTCTGTCTTGGAACCCTACTTTCCTACCAGTAACACTTGAGGGCTGCCTGCTTCTCATTCTGTCACTCTGTTGTTCCATAATCTGCGTGGCAGGTGTCTAAATCATTGCCAAGGGGACAAGCCCAACTTCCAGATACATTTACCTTGGCTAGCCCATTTGGAGTGAGAATTAGTTGCCAACAGGAGATTCTAGAGAAATTCAGCATTTTCTTTTTGAAGTTTGGCCAATGAGACACCAGGCCCACATGGCAACAACTGGCAAAGTGGGGCAGGGGCCCTTCTCTGGACTAAAAATCTTCTCTGCTTAGCCCAAGTCCTGCTACTTCTGATTTATTCCAGTGGGAAGTCCACAGAGGATGGCACTGTGCCCGTTTGACTTGTCTGTGCCTCCTGCCTCGCCCCAGAGTCCAGGATCTCCAATCTCAGCACAAATAGAAGGTGTACAAGAGGCAGAGAACACAGAGGAACAGCATGAATAGGGAAGTATGTGCCTTGTGAGTGCTGTGGGGAAGACTGAATAATGGTCCCCCTGAAGACAAATGTTCACCTTATGAATATGTTACCTTACATAGCAAGGGATTAGATTTGCAGATGAAATTGAAGTTACTAATCAGGTGACTTTCAAATAAATGAAGAGACTATCTCAGGTTATCTGGGTGGGCCCAGTGCAATCACAAGATCCTTAAATGTGAAGGTGGGACAGGAGAACTAGCATCAGAAAAATGCAGCATGAAGAAGATTCGAATATTCTCAGCTGGCTTTGAAGATACCAGGGTCTTTGGGCCAAGGAACTCAGCAGCCTCTGAATGCTGAGAAAAGGGAGGAAGTGATTCTGCCATGGAGCCTCCAGACAGGAACACAGCCCTGTCAACCCTTAGTTTTAGTCTAGTGAGCCCCATTTTGGACATCTGATCACCAGAACCAAAGGAGGTAATAAATTTATTCTGTTTTAAGCCACTAGGTGTGGTAATCTGTCCCAACAGCCAGAGGAGACAAACAGGGTGTGCCTGCGTCAGGTTGGAGGGCATAGGGGGAGGGGGCAGGAGACCTCCAGGGAGGGAGGGAGAAAACCTTTGCTCTCCTCACAGAGACCTGCATTCCAGGCCAGAATCTGCTGTACCAGCCTCCCCAGCAGAGGTCCCCACTCTGTCCCCCAGCACCACCTGAACACCCACAGTGGCCTAATAGTCTGAAGGCCCCAGAGCACTCACTCCCTCTTCTGACCCCTTGGTCTCCTGCCAGTTGGACAGGCCCAGCTCATAGGTTCTCAGTGAACAAAAGTAGAAACTGAGGCCTGGAAGGGTATAGCCAGGAGCAGCCCACCTCCTGAGGGCAGAGCATGGCCAGCTACCGCACCTGAGAACTTGTGCTTCCTGGGAGGGCAGCCTGCTCCTTCCACAGAGTCCCCACTGCCAAACAGGCACAGATCCTCTCCACATCTGTGCTGAAAATGTGAAACCATAGTTGTCATGTATCATAAAAATTGTCACCCTCCACACCCTCCCTGTCCATCCTCCCTGGATTTAGGACCACAAGCCAAAGCCAGTGCTCACCTGACCACAGTCCAGACTCAGTCAGACTGTGGAAGCAGAACTCTTGGGTTCCATTGTTGTCATAATGGTCCAGGGAGGTCTTTGGGCTAGGCTAGGAGTGGTGAGGGGCAGCATTCTACTCCATGGATACAACTGGCCACAGGCCTCAGGGACAGATTGGGAAAAACAGGCTGGGGAAACTTCCACATGAGCCAGCCCCATGTGTCTGTGAACACTGTTCCCTATGCCCAGAGCACCCACCCTCTACTGAGAGACACGTTCCCAGCCTTCTAGAAATCTCTCAGTTATCAGCTATCCTCTGAGCCTTCCTTACCCCATGGCTGGAAGTGGCTGTCCATCCCTGCACCCCTGTGCTCTGTCTCTCTGTGACACTCCCCCACCAGCCTGGTCAGAGCTTCCTGTGTCTGGCCCATCTCCCCTATAAGCCAGAAGCCTAACTGCCAGCTTGTGGGACCAGGGCTCTAGTCTCTGTGCCTGGGAGCAAGGGGTGGGACACTGGGGTGGGGGAAATCAGCTCAGGGCCTAGAAAAAGGAAGAACTGGGGGGTGATTGACAGCCCTGGCTGGAGAAGGGAAAGCCTTGTATCTCTGAGCAAAGATTCCCCTGCTGAAACCCTCCACCTTCACGCTTGCTTCCTAGGGCTGTAGTAACAAAGAGCTCTTTTCTCCTCACCCCTGTCCAGGGTGTCACCCCGAGAAGCTCTAGAGAGGCCAAGAAAAAGCAGTAAGGGAGACTGGGCTAGGTCTGCCTAATACCCGGTCAGCAGATGTAGCATGTGCTCAGGACAACAGCAAAACTGGGGTACTGCTACAGTCTGAATGTTTGTCCCCCCAAACTCACTGACACTTAATCCCCAGTGTGACAATGTGGAGAGATGAGGCCTTTCAGGAGCGGTTGTGCCCTATGACTACATTATGAGGGCCCCAGGCCTCATCCTTGTGAATGGTCAAATGGGTCCTGAGTTAATGAGTTTTCATGGGAGTGGGTCTGGTGGCTTTATGAGAACAGCAGGAGACATGGGAGCAAACATGCTCAGCCCCCTTGCTCTGCAGAGAATCCCCACACCAACCAGAAGGCTCTCACCCCATGAGGGCCTTCAGCTTTGGACTTGGCAACTTCTACAAAGGTAAGAAGTAAATTCCTTTTCTCCAACATCCTCTAGAAGTTTAAAAATAAAACAAAAGAAAGAAAGGAAAAGAAATTCCTTTACTTTTTTGTTCTTAATTTTTAAAAATGTTCCTAGTTATTTAGAGACAGAGCCTTGCTCAATTAGCCAGACTAGAGTACAGTGGTGTAGTCAGGAGCTCACTGCAACCACCAATTCTTCCTCAAAGTCATCCCTCAGCCACCTGAGGAGCGGGGACTACAGGCATATGTCAATGCACCTGTCTAATTATCCTACTGTTTGTAGAGATAGAGTCCCACTATATTGCCCGGGCTGGTCTCCAACTCCTAGCTCCAAGTGATCCTCTCACCTGGCACTTCTAAACTGCTAAGTATACAGGCATTAAACAATGCACACAGCAAATTCACTTCTTTATAAATTACCCAGTTTCAGGTATTCTAATGTAAGCAACAGATAACACAAGCACTAAAACACTTAGATAATATCGAACAAACTTACTATATTTGAAAAAAGTCGTCAAGGTATGAATCATAGGGAACCCTACTTATAGCTAATTTGTAGTTTACAATGGGTTTAGTATTCACTTACATGGGGGCAGGGCCCTTCAGGCTTCTTGGTGTCTGGTGTATCAGATCCTGTGTCCGACACTAGCATTTATCTGACATCTGTGGGTCACCTGAGTGGCCAGGGATAGGGTTCTCAGGCTCGCTAGTGTTTCCTACACTTGAGTAGAAGCCCTGGTGAGGTTGCAGGTGGCATAGTAAGCAACCAGCAGTCATGGTTGAGGCTGATAAGTAGGGTGGGAACACCCCATGCTTTGGTCATCTGAGACCTCATAACTCAGGTTCCATCTCTGGACTCTTTAGGTAGAGGGAAACCCAAACAGCATAGATTAAATTTCTGATAATCTCAGTGAGATGACTTAACAAAAAAGTGCTCCTTGCAGATATACGTTTACAGAGTTAATAGTCATACTAGCTATAAAAGTTAATTATCTTGGTTAAATATTATGAAATTATTTTTGTTTCCCTTAATGACAGATTAAGAAGACTAGTAACTATCAGGATCCTTTCACATGTCAGGACTGAATGCTCCCTATTCCCCTAACTGCCAAAGAGCAAAAGCAAGGACGTAGGCCACCAACTCTGATCTGCGGGGCAAGGGCTAGCCCCAGGGAGTCCCTGGGCACATCCTAGACACCTAAGAAGCTGGAAACTTCTTTGTTCCATATAGACAACTGTCATTCCAACTGTCAGGAGCATCTGTACCTGACACTAAAGCTTGGATCATCTGGAGACCTCCAGGAGCAGGAGAAACCCCAGACAGAGCTACAGTCTCTCACCTGCAAAGAAACTTGAAGACAAAGGCAAATTCAGTGCACAGGCTCCCCACTGAATGGCCTGAGATGGAGGAAATAGAGAAGTGAGGTAGCAGCTCCCAGGTCTTGGCAGGCAGAGATGGGAGCAGGGGTAAGGGCCATGCCTGCCTCAGCATCACCACCACCTCTGTTCAGGACAGTTCCTTCACTATGGCAGAAGGGCGAGCAAAGGAGGAGGCTAAAGATTAAGGGGAAAGAAGTTTGGGGAGCTGCCATGTGATGACCTCTCCCATCTCTGAAAGAAGAAGGGATCTGTTAAGAGGTAGGGGGAGGGGAAGGATGCTGAACAGAAGTTAGAAATAGCCACTGATCGGAGCTGGACAACACGATGACTAGGATAACTGGGAGAAATTCTGGGTACTGCTAAAGACTCAATGGAGGAATCTGTCGTGTGATTCTCTGAAGCAATGACTACGAGTCTGGGGTGCAGGGAAGGGGAGGTCAGATAATTGGGCTTCACTTGCTGCTGTGGATTTGCTAGTTTGGTACAACTGAATGGTAAAAGAGTTCTAGTGTAGGGTATTAGCAACAGAGAAGATCACTTTGTCTCAAAAGAAATTAAAATGATAGCCTCTATCCTCTAATCTGGTTAGGGAGGACAGTGAGAGGTGGGGAGAAAGTAAAATGGTCAAACAGCCCAGAGGGCCCATGAGGCATAAGGATGGTTCTGTGGAAAGAAAGCTTGTGTCTCCCCAATTCATACATCAGAGCCCTAACCTAACATCAGGCAATGATGTCCTGGGATCATTGGGAGTTAATTAGGTTATGGGGGTGGGGCCCTTGGGATGAAATTAGTGGCGCTATAAGAAGAGAAGAAGATGCCAAGTGTGGTGACCTCTGCCTATAGTCCCAGCTACTCAGGAGGCTGAAGTGGGAAGAGCCTCTTAGGCAGAGAGTTTGGGTTCAGCCCAGAGAACTTAGACTGACCTTTAAAAACAAATAAAAAGAAAAACCCCAGTTAAGAGATAAACTTCTCTTTCTCCCTCCAAGTGTACATAGCCATGAAAGGCCATGCATATTGAGGGGTGAACAAGAAGGTGGCCATGTGCAGCCAGGAAGGGAGCCAACAACATAACTTGCATTCTGGGACTGGATCTCAGACATCCAGACTCCAAAACTGAAAATAAATTTTTGTTTCTAAGCCACCTGGTCTGTGGTATTTTGTTGTAGAGACCCAGGCTGACTAAGACAGATGGGAATAATGGAGCAACAAACCAGAAAGAAGGGAGGCTGAGATTAGAAAGTGAGAAATTTAAATGAGAGATTCACACATGTATTCACTTATATGCCATACATTTTTGAGATGTTGGAGGTGAGGGCAGGGGTTGGGGTGGAAGAGAGGACCCTGAGATGGGTAGCAGAGTTTTAGATGGATAAGGATGGGTGACCTGAAGTTCCTGAGGTGGGAGCAAAGAGAGAGACCAGTTTCCAGAGGAGGAGTCTCTGCAAGAAGGAATAGTAGTGGAGAAGCAGCAATGGAGAGCCAGAGTCCCCACACCAGCTCGAGCCTGGGAGAGAATGCACAGCCAGGGAGACACAGGGGATGATAGCCACCAGGAGAAGGACTGAGGACACGGGGCCTGTGCTGTATTCAGAGCCATGGACCCAGAGACACAGTGTTGGATATTAGCGGGTAACGGGCTCAGGTGAGGATAGACCTATGGACCTGGAATCAGTGAGGACAGTACCAAAGGAGTGAACAGATAGCTAGGGAAGTGTGGGAGTATCTGACACCATGAACATGGGGCGTAGGGAACACCAGGTACTCAGTACACTAGTCTCAGTCTCAGAGATCCCTTGGTGGGGGGCAGCCATGGGACCCAACAGCCAGGGTGCGTCTTCTGGGGAGAAACAAAGGAGACCCAGAGCCAAGTCCTGTGTCCAGGTCACAGTCCAGGGTTGTGATTATCGAAGGGCCTTCCCCTCATCACAGGCTCTGAGATCCACTGCTTCCCAGTTTCAGCACCATCAACCCACTTCCTCACCAGCAGCTTGTGAGGATAAAGGAGGTGATAATGCTTGCTGTTGATTACTTTATTGCAGCCATGATGTCCTATCTGGGTCTTCTGCTTCCACTTTTGCCCTCTTCCAATACATTTGTCAGATAGAGCGAGATCTTTAAAATACAAATCTTACTGGGCCTTCTCCCATCTTAAAGGAAAAAGAAATTTAGTGAGTATTGTCCTCAGAACACAGTCTAAAATTAGAGATGTGGTCCTCCAACCCCACCCGTACCTAGTTCCTCAAACCCCCAGAAAGCTTCCCAGCAGCAGCATCTGCCACCACTGCTCATTACCCAATAAGAAAGCACTTCTGGAGCCCTGCCTGCCTTCTCTCTATCTGCCCTCAGCAGGGCCCTCTGCCTTATATGCTAGATCAGATGCCTTGTTTAAGGCCACCATGTCCTCTCCTCTTTGCTCTGGCTCTTCTCCCAAGGTTCTGGCAAGCCCTATGACCGCTACTGATCTTTGGGCCTAGCATACAAGGCAAGTGACACGGGATCTTCTTGGCAGACTGGTGAGTGGGTCAGCAGGTGAGCGAGTGAGGCAGGCATGTCCCCCCAATCTGTACTGTCCTGTGTTCAATAACACCCTTTGGAGGACAGCACAGATTGGCACATAATGGCCATGGCCTGACCCAGTAGGAGTCCCTCCTGTCGTGCTCCTCAGGATAGAGAGAAGATCAGGACAGCACATCTTCTCCTCTGTGGCCCAGAGTCTCAGCTGCTCACCTGTCATCAGCCACTGCTAAAGGACATTTACCCACCAAACAGAATAGCAACAAAATGCTTTTAAATACAAAGAGAAATTGCCCACAATCCTAAGGAAAGAAAAGAAAAAGTCTCCAAAGATTCACCCCAAAGTTATAAATGAATCTTTTTCATTCATGCTTCTGTCCATAAAGTGTCCCTTTCAGTCTCTTCCTGGGAGTGATGGTCATTCTACCTCAAAGGTAACAGATATGCACTTCATAGAGCAGGAACTAGCTTCACCTTGGAAATGGCCCTTCTCCTGCTTCTACCCAGAGAGGTTTGTTGTTTTTTTTCTTCCTCACAAGTTGACAGTTTCAGCTCAAGTGACACCTTGTATCAAGAAGACTTGTGGGGCTGCACCTGTGGCTCAAAGAGTAGGGTGCCAGACCCATATACTGGAGGTGGTAGGTTCAAACCCAGTCCCAGCAAAAAAAAAGAAAAAAGAAAAAAAGAAAGATTTGTGAGCCTCAAGAGAACTCTGTTAATGGGTTTGCAGTGGGAAGCTAAATAGAACTTTTGCCCATCGCTTGGAAGCTGGGAGCTCTACGCAGGAAATATTCATGTGAAAGAGAGGAGCTGGGCATTTC
Source organism: Arctocebus calabarensis (assembly GCA_963573935.1). Taxonomy (NCBI): domain Eukaryota; kingdom Metazoa; phylum Chordata; class Mammalia; order Primates; family Lorisidae; genus Arctocebus; species Arctocebus calabarensis. Next base: position 10,365 of record CAUYON010108401.1, read on the forward strand.
CATGCTGGATTGAGAGACCTGATCCATCAGCACACACCCCCTTCCCTAGGCTATGTAGAAGAAGGTGAGCAAGTGGAACGGACACACATTCTGAAAGAAACCTTCTCAAGCTGAGTGCCTGTGGGAAGGGAGATGGCAGCTTCCACCTGAAGGGAGATGGAAGCTTCTGGTCAGCTGGGGCAATGGGGCAGTAGCAGGGCAAGCTCTTTTTCCAGTCTTTGGTGCACAAAGATGTATGGTGAGGGTTGAGGAGGTGAGGAGAGGGAGGAAGGGACGAGGTCCTGTCTGAGACACTTCTGGGATTGTGGTGGGGTAGTGGATGGTGGGTGGCGGGTCATGGGGGGTGTGCTGCCTCCATGAACAAAGCTGCTCTTGTCCCCATGTCCTCATGGTTCCTGGCTATGTCCAAGGGATGTTTGGGCTGCTCCCTGCTGCTGATAGTCTAGCTCTTAGAGACCTCAGTCACAAGTATGTGCTGCTCACAAAGGCCAGCCCTGGGCAGGAGGTTCTTCCTGTGGGGTCTGTTTCCTTTTCTTGGGTCATTGACTTAGGGGACTTAACGGGAGCAGAAGCTTGTCACTAGCTGTCCAAGAATTGGTCTCCTGGCATTGTTTCCCATCATCTCTGTCCCAAAGTAGGGAGAAACTGGCCAGATGCCAAGAAGACATCTGTGAGGTTGGAGGGTCCTATATTGGCCTGTTAGAAACCATGGACTAATGGCAAGGTGCAGGCCTGGGCATACAGAGAGGGGTGGCTACTATGAGATCAACATCCTGATTACAGAGCAAGCCAAAAGCTCACTGTGGGTGAGACCTCTGCCCCCTCTATGCCATCCTTCATGCGTCTCTGGCAGCAGGATGCAAAGCAAGCCTGCCACAATGGGGAAGCTGCAGATGATGAGCAGAGGCAGGCCCACGTGGTACTCCTCCAGCAGGATCACCAGAAGCATGATGATGCCCCCAATCCATGAGAAGATGCCCACCAACCCCATGCCCATCTTCCTGGGGGAGGCCAGGGCAGGCTGAGCACACCTGTTCCCACCTCCAGGTCACACTCTGACCCAGCTTACTTCCTTGGGAGAGCCAACACCCATTCCAGCGGGTCCTCAGCTCCTTCCTTCCTAACCAGGACTACTGCTCCTGGCTGCTTCTCCATCCTCCAGTCTTCTCTCTCTCTGTCTGCTGTACTCCTGATCACCTGTCAAAGGCTGCACCTCATGAGCACCCCATCCCCCTTGAAGTCCATTCTCTCTTAGAAGTCATGGCAGGGCCAGGGCATGACCTGCTTCCATTATTTGTCCTCCACCAGCCTGGGGACAACTTGAGGGCTTGGGCTGCATTTCTAGCTTCCCTGGGCCCCACCAGCACTGCTGTCCTGGAGCCAGCCCCCCGAGCTGTTTGTGAAAGGATGATGGGGGTGCAGGAGGGATGGCCAAAACCACAGTCTCCAGAGCAAAGCAACAGGGGCCACACAGGCAGCTCTTACCGGATAACAGTGGGGAAGAGCTCAGCAGAGTACACGTAGGTGATAGTAAAGGCGGCAGCTGTGGCGATCTTCCCCACCACGGCCAGCACAGTGACCACCACAGGTGCACCTGGGGGAGAATGCTAGCCAGACCCTAGACGGTAGACAGCCCCATCACCTATTCCAACCCCTCGGTCTGCCTACCCAAGCTCCTCACCCTGGGGAAACCCTTACTCCTGCAAACAGAACAATGGCCACTGGTCTAGCCCTGGCAACTGGGGGGGAAGGAGGGGACAGCAAGGCCTGGTACCTGCTGGGATGAAGATGATGTTGATACACATGAGGCCACCCAGAACCAGAGTTCCCAGCTGGCTCCATTTGCGGCCTCACTTCTGCATCATGAAGATGCTGGCATAGCGGGCAGGCACCTCCACTGCTCCAAAAATCAGCTAAGTCAGGTAGATGTCCAGACCAAAGTCTCCCACTTTGAGGCCCAGACCGAAGTACCCCAGACTGTTCACAAACCTACAAAGTAAGGGCCCTTGTCAATGCTGGGGGTTGAGACATCATTGCACCCAGAGGGAGAGGCTACCACAGTCAGCAGTCACACAGAGACATGGGCACAGCTAGAAGAGACTGTCCCAGCCAGAAAGGGCAGGCACGCTGCTACTCCACTGATCTATGCCAGGAGACTGTCAGCTCTTTGGTGCTATCCACAGGGAAGTCATGGGCCCTGGCCACTCACCAGACACAGAAGAGAACGAGGGTCACCTTCTGGAGCTGGGCATGTCTGAGCAGATCCAGGGCATTCCCTGAGGGTTCTGTCTGCTCTGAGACCAGCTGGGTAGAGGGTAAGGCCCAGAGTGAGTCACACCTGGAGACAGGGCTGGGCAAGGGCTGGGCCAGACCTGCTGGAAGTACCTTGCTCAGGAGCTCTGGGGAGAGTTTCCGCCTGTTGACCAAGGCCGCCTTCTGGATCACTTGTTTAGCCTCCTCTATCCTCCCTCAGGTCAGGAGCCACCGCGCAGATCCTGGCAGAGCCCTGTGGGCCAGGAATAGTTGGTGACCTTGAGATTGGGAGTCCGGTGGAGCATTCCCACAGTTCTAGTGCAGGCTGAGCTCCACACACCAGCCCTTACAGGCTCCCTCTGCAGCATGACCTCTGATCATCCCAGGAGTATGGGTGCTGCCCCCAGCCCAACACAGCACAGCTAAGCTAGGCCTGCTTGCTCCCGCCAGCTCTCTGCTCACCAGAAGTAGAAGAAGAGCAGTAGGACAGGGGCCGTGCCTGCAATCTGAAAGAGCCTCCAGTTGTGGACACCATAGGCAAGCCCTGCTAGTGCCATCTGCCCCATGGCGAAGGTGCATTGGGTCAGGACCGCAGCCTGGGTCCTCCATGAGGGCCCCACCCACTCAGTAACTGTGGGAACAGAGGATGAGACTGGGCCAGCCCTGCCCACTCCCTTCCTGTTCCTCCCAAAGCCACCATGTCAGGAGTGGGGCCTTAGGCCCAGCAGAGGAGGCAGCTGTGGTGTGGTTGCTTCAGATGTGGGTGCCTGACTGGGTTGAATGCTCCAGGCCCAGATACTCATGCAGAGCGATGCTACTGAAGGCAAATCCAGAGACAGCGAGAGCCACTGCAAAGCGCAGGGCCATGTAGAGTTCAAAGGTGTGCACAAAGGCTGCGGCCAGGCTGATGATGGCTAAGAGCAGCAGCTGCAGCAGGATGGCAGCTTTGCAGCCAATCCTGAGACAGCCAGGGTCAGGTCAGGTGAGGCACTCTTAGGAACCTGCCTGAGCCAGGAGGAAAGGAGACGTTGGGAACTCTCTCTGACAGACAGTTAATTTCCGCTTCCCCAAAGGGGCCTCTTACCCACAGCCAGGCACTCCTGTGACCCATTTGCACCTCTCCATATTTCCCATGTGGCTACAGAATCTATCTGGAAAGCTCACCACATACAGGCAGTCAGAATCCTAAGGAGTTTTCATGCATGCCCTTAAGAAGGCAGGACAGAGGAGCACACCCGCACACACATGGAAAGTAAAAGAGAGAGCAAGAGAAAAGAGGTAGAAGGCAAGGGAAGGTGGAGGGGAAACCAAAGATGCTAACCCACCTAGAGACTTACAGAGAGAACCCACTACCCAGACTGGAAACCAAGAGAAGAAAACATCCAGGTCCATCTAACTCTGTAAATATGTCTACACCATGTGCACACAAAGTGACTGAACTTGACCAATCCTCAACCTCACTGGGTTGTGGGACCCTGAGGAGTTCTGTGTTCCCTGCACACAGCTCAGTTCCCTATAAAGATGTTTGTGGGGAACATGCCTTCTGAGCTGCCCCCCAGCTCTGCAATACTGACTGATGCCTTTGAGTGCTCATAGTGTGCTGGGTGCTATGGTAAATGCTTTGCATGCATTGTCTCATGAATTCTAATGACAGTCTTGACTTTTGTGTCCTGGAGGGAGGAAAGGTGAAGCAGCTAATCCTATGCCCTAGACCTGGATGGCAGGTGGTCAAGTCAGGACTTCACTATTGCCCTAGAGTGAGAATCAAGCAGTGAAGACTAATAGAATGAACTAACACTTACAGCTAGCTAACTAGCCATCACCATCACTTTAATAACCGTTAGCAAGAATTTAACCAATTTAACCAGGACAACTTGGTTAAAGGACAACTTTAATGTTTAAGATCTTCCAATATGTATCAAATGATTAAATGACTGACCCCAGGAATTGCGTATGGAAGGATAGTTCTGTCCTGTTAGCATGTGTCCAGCAACCATGGATTTCCTTTAGAGTAAGATGCCATTTACAATAATGAATAAGGAGACTTGCTGCCATCATTCTTTAGAGTCAGAATTTTGTGGCTTTGTATGACTTTGAGTTCATTACTCCATCTCTGTCTTGTTTCCCACTTACGAAACCAAGAATAATGGCAAGGTGTGGTGGCTTATGCCTCTAATCCTCGCACTCTGGGAGGCTGAGGTGGGTGGATTGCTTGAGCTCAAGAGTTTGAGACCAGCCGTTGCATCTCTACTAAAAATAGAAAAAAACAGCCGGGTATTGTACTGGGCACCTGCAGTCCCAGCTACTTGGGAGACTCAAGAGGAATGCTTGAGCTCAAGAGTTTGAGGTTTCTGCGAACTATAACACGGCACTCTAGCCTGGGGTAACAGAATAAGCACCTGTCTAAAAAAATAAAAATACGATACCTCCTTTCAAACTGGGAATAAAACATTCTAAATAGTGTAATCTAAAAGGATTAAAGGAATTAACACATATCACATCCTCACCTTCCTGGTTGTTTTATAGAAAGTTCCCAGTTCATCTTGGCAAGGATGAGTGTGTTCTGGCCCCTGTGCCCACTAAGGTCTAAGCCTGTGACATAGAGATCTCAGACCATGACCTCTGCAAGAATGAGTGACAAGCTGTGGGAGACTTCCATAGCTGGCACCCATGGGTAATAGCCACCATTCATGACAACCCCTTAGCTCATTGAATCTGCATCTGACCTTGTCAAGGCCCATTTCCACTATGCAGCAGCAGACACTGAGGCTCAGAGAGGTCCCAGCTGTGCTCAAGCTCACCTGGTGCTGTCACACTGCAGATGTTACAGAGAGGAAGAGGACTCCCACTTGGTATGCCAGTCATCATCACCCTCCCCAGCCATGAGGCCCACAGTGGTCTATCTGGGGTCTGCCAGTGGTCTGCACTATCCCATCTTCATTTTTCACACACATTTTATCATCCCTCCCCAGTTCCAAAACCCTCAGTGGCTCCCTTTGTTCTCTAGGAGAAAGCCCAAATTCCCCAGTGCCATGTCTAAGATGCTTTAAGAGCTGGATCCTGCCAGTGTCTCAGCCTCTTTTGTTCTGTCAGCCTTCCTCACATATGTCAGGCATTTTCAGGCCTCCATACCCCAGTAATGACTGCTTCTCTTTCCCTTCCTCTCCTACATCTGCTTCTCTTTCCCTTCCTCTCCTACATCTGCTGAAGTCACAGGACAGATCACACTATTGTTTTTTCTCATTGATGATCTGCTGTCCCCCATCACCCAAGATTCACAGGTTCATGTGGACTGGGCTGGGAGCCATTGTTCACTTTTATCAAGGATGGGCACTGAGAATGTTGAATGGTAGGTTAAGAGGAGACACATTCTCTGACTCTTAAGAGCACTCAGGAAATGTGTTCTTTTCTTTTTTACATATACATGTGTTTATTAAGTTTCTACTTTTTGCCTTCACAGAATTAAAAAGGCTTAAAATTTAATAACAATAACAATGTTTAAGATAAGGACTAGAGGCTCGGCGGCTGTGGCTCAACAGACTAAGGCGCCAGCCATGTACACCTGAGCTGACGGGTTCGAATCCAGCCCAGGCCTGCCAAACAACAATGATGGCTGCAACCAAAAAATGGCCAGGCATTGTGGCGGGCACCTGTAGTCCCAGCTACTTGGGAGGCGGAGGCAGGAGACTCACTTGAGCCCAGGAATTGGAGGTTGCTTTGAGCTGTGATGCCACAGCACTCTACCCAGGGTGAAAGATTGAGGCTCTGTCTCAAAAAAAAAAAAAAGATAAGGAAACAAAACCTCATAAAGAATTAATGAAGATAAATACATTCAGAAAAGAAATCAGATGATTACCACATCAAAATATTAAGCAATATTAATAATAATAATCCAAAGAAAGTAACATTCACATTGTCAAATAAGAGTATGTCTATTATAGAATGCTTTGACTCTGAGGCTCAGTATGGAGTCATCAGTTAACTTCTTTATTTTCATCTCCTCTATTAACTTTAATCACATTTTCAACACGAGGCCAATAATGAAGCTTTGACAGTAAGCCATAAATTTACACAGGCAGGCATTGACAATTTTCTGCAGTTGCAACACTGAGATAACA
>CAUYON010108404.1:0-11247 GCA_963573935.1 Arctocebus calabarensis
TTGTGGCCGGCGCCTGTAATCCCAGCTACTTGGGAGGTGGAAGCAGGAGACTCGCTTGAGCCCAGGAATTGGAGGTTGCTGTGAGTTGTGATGCCACAGCACTCTATCCAGGGTGACAGCTTGAGGCTCTGTCTCAAAAAATATATAAAAAATAAAAAATAAAATTCAGCAATTCAGTCTGAATTGCTGGGTGATGTGGCTCACGCCTGTAATCTTAGCACTCTGTGAGGCCGAGGCAAGTGGATTGCCTGAGTTCACAGGTTTAAGACCAGCCTGAGCCAGAGGGAGACCTAAACTCATCTGTACCCTAAAGTTGGGCATAGGGGGAACATTTGCATCATGGATATTGTCAAAAGTTACCCACCAGGGTTTTGCTCTTACCCTATAGAGCTGACTGACCAGCCTATCATGTTCTGGGGCAATGCACAGGCAGAGGAAACCAGACAAGTACAGCCACCAAGTGGAGCATACCAGGAGAGACAAGAGGCCTGCAGGCTCTGCCTGTGGATCTTCAGAGTTCCTTTTATCTGTTTCACAAAACTGTATCAAATTGTAGCATAGACTCAATCTGAAGCTGAGTCTCAGAACTCAAAAGGTCTCAAGTAAATTACAAGTTGCTGGTGCCCTTCTCCCCTCAGAGGCATAGTCAGAGTTGGTCAGGAAGTTTATTGGAAGATATGAGAAGCCAGGCGGGAAAAGTTCCAGGTATCTGGTGTCTGTTGGGGTTCATCTCCCCTTCTTCCAAGATAGAGTGGGTGGTGTGCAAGCATTAGTCCCCCATGGGTAGCCACAGGGCCTTGGTCCGTGCTGCCCGCAGCCCCAACTCCGGGCCTGCCCCTGAAGTCTCCTGATCCCAGGCCTGTGGGCAGCCCCTGTTCACCCATACCGGCTTGAGGTTTCCTGCTGAGGCCCATTCCACAAACTGGGAGCCCTGGGAGGGAAGGGGGCAGTTAGCACTTCTGCCAGCTTGTTTGTGAAGCAGCTGCTTCCTTTGCAGTAAGGACTTTGCTGAGGATGGGCCTAAAGTTTGACTCAGGCCCAGCTCTCATCAAGCAAACCTTCCAGATGCGAGGGAAAAGAGGTTGACTCTATGGCTAGGGAATTTCCTTTCCCTTAACAGCCCTCTTTCAAGAGAACGGAGCTCGAGGCTCTTGTCAACAGGGAGTTCCCATCTGTTGCCTGGAAGAGGTTTAAGAGCAGACTGCCAGCCTTGGTCTCTTTTGCTAGAGAGTGGTCCTTAGCAATGATTTATCCACTGAGGTTAGGTCTTTGGGCTGGGCAGGTTCTCAGGCCCTTGTTGCTAAGTAAATCTTCTCCTTAGCAATTAGGATTCTAAAGGGGCAGGGTCATGCTTCTAGAAAAGGAAGGGACTCTTGGTGAAGTTTAAGATGGCAAAACAAAGAATACCTGGGCAGATCCAAAATACCACAGGGCCTGGATGTCCTGGTGCAAGGCCAGGCAGCGGGTCAGGTGGTCCTGGTCTCCTGTCACCACGTTCACCAGGCCTGCCGGGAACAGGGTGGCTATATCCTAGGGGATGAAAATGTTGGTAGGGCACTGGGACAGCATGAGGAGTGAGCATCTGGGGGGTGGCCATAAGGCTTTGGAAGGAATGGGCTTGGGGTCAGGGACTGGTGAAGGCTCCAAGTCTGGAGGGAAGGGGCATTGGTCCCTGAGGATGAGGACTTTCCTTGCTACTCCTTGGTAATCCCCATGTTAGGGTGGGGATTACCAAGGAGGGCAGGGTGAGAGCCAAGCTCCTGCAGGAGGGCAGGGTGAGGCCTTGGGGCATCTTTCATCTGCTGTCCCATGGTTGTAGGGGGGCAGCAACAGGCAGGCTGGGTATCATACCTGGCAGACCTCCAGGGCCAGCAAGGGACAGGTCCTGCTGGGCACCATGACCACAGTGTTGCCATGGGCCAGGGCAGGGGCCAGCAGGGACACGAAGGCAAGCAGGGGCCACTCATCTGGGCACACGATAGCCAGCACACCCAGCGGCTCCCGCAGGCAAAGCACGGGGCCCCTCAGTCCTGCTACCTGCAGGGTTAGATGGCAGGAGGTCAAGGGCAGGGTAGGCAAGACTAACTTGCTTGTCTATTTTCATCACCTGTCTCTTTCCTCCTTTTTTCCTCATCTTTGCTTCTCTATAATAGCCCCCAATAATGTATAACCAGGGATGGTTCAGAGCACAGAAGTTGGGAGCCACACAGCCTGAGTTCAAGTCCCAGCTCAGCCACTCACCAGCTCTGTGACTTTGCAGCAGTTACTTAATCTCTCTGGGGTTACTGTTTCTCATCTTTAAAATGAGAATAATGATAGTGCCTACGTCACAGGTTTGTTGTTAGGACCAAATGAATTAATGTGTGCAGTGGACTTGAATCCTGGCCCATGGGTTTGTTTGTATGTGTGTTTTCTACAAAAGCTTTATTGAATATAATGGGCATTCACTGAACTGCATGCACATTTTATTTTTTTATTTTAATTTTTTGAGACAGAGTCTCACTACGTTGCCTTGGGTAGAGTGCCATGGCGTTATAGCTCACAGCAACCTCAAACTCTTAGGCTTAAGTGATTCTCTTGCCTCAGCCTTCCAAGTAGCTGGGACTACAGGCACCTGCCACAATGCCTGGATATATTTTTGTTGTAGTTATCATTATTTGGCAGGCCCGGATTGGGTTCGAACCCACCAGCCTTGGTGTATGTGGCCAGCACTCTAACCACTGAGCTATGGGCACCGAGCCAACCCAGTTGTATATTCAACTGTATGTTATTTATATAAATGGAACAAAAGTCACATGAAGCAACACTGTGCAGTGCACTCCATGTTTTCTATCCTATTATCCTTTGTTGGAAAAAAAAAAAGAAGCCAGGTATTGTGCCTTGAATTCCTGGGGGGAAAAGCCAGGAACAATGGCCCACACCTGTAGTCCCCTCTAGTTGAGAGGCTCGTTTGAGCCCAAGTGTTTGAGCCTGCAATGATCTATGATCGCACCAGTGAACAGCCACTGCATTCTAGCCTGGCCAACATGGTAAGATCCCATCTCTAAAAAAATAAGTAAATAAGCAAATACATTTGAAAAAATACAGCTGGGTGGCTTGGCGCCTGTGGCTCAAGTGGGTTTGAATACAGCCCGGGCCCGCCAAATAACGATGGCTGCAACCAAAAAATGGCTGGGCGTTGTGGTGGGCGCCTGTAGTCCCAGCTACTTGGGAGGTGGAGGCAGGAGACTTGCTTGAGCCCAGGAATTGGAGGTTGCTGTGAGCTGTGATGCCACAGCACTCTATCCAAGGTGACAGCTTGAGGATCTGTCTCAAAAAAAAAAAAAAAAATACACCGGTGTGACTCGGTGCCTGTGGCTCAAGAGGCTAAGGCACCAGCCACATATACCTGAGCTGGCGGTTTAGAATCCAGCCCCGGCCTGCCAAACAACAATAATGGCTGCAACCAGAAATAGCTGGGCATTGTGGTGGGCGCCTGTAGCCCCAGCTACTTGGGAGGCAGAGGCAGGAGAAAGGCTTGAGCCCAGGAGTTGGAGGTTGCTGTGAGCTGTGATGCCACAGCACTCTACCCAGGGTAACAGCTTGAGGCTCTGTCTCAAAAAAAAAAAATATAGCTGTGGCCCTCTAAATTGATTCTATGGCCCAGTAATGGGTCATGAACCACAATTTGGAAAACACTACTTTCAGGTGGGCCATATGTCCACTCTACAGATGAGGATACTGAGGTGCAGAGAGTTGAAGTCACTTGCAGATGATCATGCAGCTGGGAGGGGGTAGGCCTAGGCCTGGACTGCAAGCCTGACTCATTTCAAAACCTGTGAAAAGGTTTGGCCTCTGACCCCCCCCCGCCCCCGACTGCCTGCCCTGTCCACCTGCCCACAGACCCCTTTCACCTGCAGGGTTTGGCCTTGGGCCTGGGCCCCCCAGGCCCGAAGTCGTCTCACACTCAGTTCCACCTCTGCCTTGGCAGCCTCAAGCTCCACTCCCTGCCTCTCCAGTCTTGAAACCAGGGTGGACTCCCGGCGTTCCAGTGCGGCTGCCAAGGCCCACAGCAGGGCGGTGCGGGCTCCTGGTGACTGCCCCACCCAGCTGTGGGGAGACAATGCACATGGGACTGCATCCTGGCCCAGCTCCTCCCACACACCCCGCCTCTGCCCACAGTCCTACCGTAGGGGCCCAGGCCCCCACCCCACCAACCCTTGGAGGTCTCAGATTATCCTCTCTACCACCCCATGACCTCTGGGATTTCCCCTGTGACTCTCTTTTTTTTTGAGACAAAGCCTCAAATTGTCACCCTGGGTAGAGTGCCATGGCATCACAGCTCACAGCAACCTGCAATTCCTGGGCTCAAGTGATTCTCCTGCCTCCACCTCCCAAGTAGCTGGGCACCTGCCACAATGCCTGGCTATTTTTTTATTGCAGCCGTCATTGTTTTTTGGTGGGCCCAGGTTGGATTTGAACCACAGCTCAGGTGTATGTGGCTGGTGCCTTAGCCGCTTGAGCCACAGGCACCAAGCCCCCTGTGACCCTCTTACCCAGAGGCAGCCTGGTGAGCGGCCTCCACAGCACCTCGGATATCCTTCGCGCCACCTTCAGCCACATAGCCATGGAGGTTGCCAAACGAATCTTGGATGGGCCTGGAGCTTCGGGCCCCGGAAGCCTGGAAACGGCCTCCAACGAAGAGCCCATAGGGGGGTGGTAGGCTGGAGTGGGGTGAGGCATGAGGTGGGCCTAAGACCTGCTCAGACTCTATACTCCACCCTTTATTTTATTTTTTGCAATTTCTGGCTGGGGCTGGGTTTGAACCCACCATCTCAGGCATATGGGGCCAGTGCCCTACTCCTTTGAGCCACAGGTGCTGCCCGGCACTACCCTTTAGATCAGGCGTCCTCAAACTTGTTTTTTTGAGATAGAGCCTCAAGCTGTCACCCTGGATAGAGTGCTGTGGCATCACAGCTCACAACAACCTCCAATTCCTGGGCCCAAGCGAGTCTCCTGCCTCTGCCTCCCAAGTAGCTGGAACTACAGATGCCCGGGAACAAATACAATTCACACGGCCGCATGTAGCCCACGGGCCGTAGTTTGAGGACCCCTGCTTTAGATGGACCACCTCGGCTCCATGAGCCTTGGGGTTATCCCAAACTCCTGCTCCCGTGAGCCTCTCGGAGAGCACAGGCCTTCACCTTGCAGAAGTGAGAGTCTTACTAGGCCTGGGATGGGGGAACATATTAGGCTGTAAGACCCAGATTGCAATACTCAGCAGACCCAGGGCCCTGTGGGAGAGATGGATGAATGAGCCTCCCTCTAGACCTCAAGTTCATGGAGGAACCTGACATAATTTCCCTTCAACACCCCCAGACCACCTGGGCCCAGGGACAACTCACCTGGGCCCTATTTCATGCCCAGCCGGCAGCGTTGAGGGCACAGCAAGGCCAAATGTATCATAGTTCAGGTTCTTGGAAAGGTAGGACAGTCGGGCAGGGGTCCCCGAGGGCCGCAGGTACTCATACAGTCCCTGTGAGAAGGATGGTGTCAAGAAGATGCAAGGTAGACACTGTGTGGGATGCAAGTGTCAAGGCAGTATGAGGGGTGACGGGAGGAAGTGTGCTCACATCTGGGCCCCCATGCCAGGAAGACCCACTCTCCTTGCAGCCACCTGTGGGCACTGCAGGGTCTCTGAGACCATGGCTGTTGATCCAGACTGTGCCCACCTGAAGCCTGTAAGGGGAGATGGAGAATCAGAGAGAAAAACAGAAAGTTGGGGGGAGTAGTGAGCAAAGGAAGTGGGGAAAGAGACCCAGGGAGAAGGGAGATGCCAAGACTGAGGGAAAGAGTGGCAACTGGGGCCACACCCCCAGGCTGCACTTTGTGCCCCAGTGGCACTGACTGACCCGTAGCCCAGCTCCAGCGCCTGCCCCAGCCTCTCACTCCACACGCTGGCATTGCCGCCCCGGGGTGTCCCATTGGCCAAGGCCAGTGCCTCCTTGGCTGTACGGAAAGGGGAGGCCACAACCACAGGCCATGGCACCTGCAAGGGGTGATGAGGTAGCTCAGGGGACCTGGCCAGCCCCTTCTTTTAGTACCCTGCCCATCAGGGGATGAGCCTCCAGCAATCAGCAGCCCCTAGCCCAGGTCACATGGTTATGGACACCCTAGGGACTTCTGCAGGTCTGGTAGTTCTCCTCACCCTCCATCACCCCGCTGGCAGAAGATGGCTAGATAGACTAGGACACTCAGGTCCCTAAGGGGCTCACCTCTGCCTGGGCACATGGGGAGGCTGGGGGCAGGTCAGAGACCAAGGTTGGGGGGTAGAATGGGCTGTCTGGGAGCACATCACCAGCCTGGAACACCTAGGGAGGGAGAAAACTAGATCTAGAAGTTTCTCTCCAGTGTTCTCCCTTAGACCCAGTGATCCAGGCCCCCAGCCCCTCCTCCCTCAGGTCTAGTAATCCAGGCTTCTGCTCCCCCTTTTCCTAAACCCACAAATTGGAAGCTTCCAATCCATCCCAGACCTGGTAAGACTCTGTCCCCTCCTCCCTCAGACCCTGGGAGGCATATGTCCCTCCTCTGCCAACACCCTAGACACTTCCCCTGCTCACCTGTGCACCCTGGCTCTGGGCCTCCTGAACATAGCGCTGGGCCAGGTCACATGCGGCAGCCCCTCGGGCACCCATGTCCACGGCCCCATCCAGCCCTCGGCCACTCCGAAGCTGCCTCATCCTTGCCTGGAGCCGTCTCATAGTTTCCTTCCACACAGACTCCTGGATGAGGAGCCTGAGGCCCCCCTATTAGGAAAAGGGGCATCAGGGTGGGCAAATCCAGGGCCAATGCGGGGAACACAAGTCCCCACAGAGAACTGAGATTCAGGGATGGAGAAGGGTCATGAAGTGGCTGAGGACCAAACTCAGGGAAGAATGTAGAGTCACAGAAAGTTGGTAACTTGAAGAATGATAGAGATTGGGAAATGAGCAACATAGGCACTCAGAAAAATAAAATCAAAACAGTCCTAAAGAACAAGGGACACAGAGCCCAGACCAAGGCCATGAAAGCTGGGGACATCGAGGTTTAGAAACATGAGGCTTGGCATCTGTAGCTCTAGCCAGCCACATACACCATAGCTGGAGGGTTCAAATCCAGCCCAGGCCTGCCAAACAATCATGATAACTACAAACAAAAAAAAAATAGCTAGGAGCGGCGCCTGTGGCTTAGCAAGTAGGGCATTGGCCCCATATACTGAGGGTGGCGGGTTCAAACCCAGCCCCAGCCAAACTGCAAAACAAAAAAATAGCTGGGCGTTGTGGTGGGCGCCTATAGTCCCAGCTACTCGGGAGGCTGAGGCAAGAGAATCGCCTGAGCCCAAGAGCTGGAGATTGCTGTGAGCTGTGTGATGCCATGGCCCTCTACCAAGGGGGATAGGGTGAGACTCTGTCTCTACAAAAAAAAATAGCTGGGTGTTGTGGTGAGTCTCAACATAGTGAGACTGTCTCAAAAAAAAAAAAAAAAAAAAAGAAACATGAGGTGAAGAACCCTTAATGTGCAATGAGTAAAGACAGTTTTTTGTTTTTGTTTTTTTGAGACAGTCATACTTTCTTGCCCTTGGTAGAGTGCCATGGTATCACAGCTCACAGCAACCTCAAACTCTTGGGCTCAAGTGATTATCTTGCCTCAGACTCCCAAGTAGCTGGGACTATAGGCATCCGCAACAATGCCTGGCTACTTTTTTTTTCCCCCAAGAGACTGAGTCTCACTATGTCGCTCTCAGTAGAGTGCTTGGCTATTTTTTTGGTGGTGTTGTTGCAACTGTCATTGTTGTTTAGCTGGCCTGGGCTGGGTTCAAACTGCCAGCCTGGGTGTATGTGTCTGGCGCCCTACCTTTTTATTTTGCAGTTTTTGTGGGTTTGAACCCTCCATATCCAGCATATGGCCAGCGCCCTACTCTTTTGAACCACAGGCACCACCCCAAGCCTGGCTATTTTTTAGAGAGAGATGAGGTCTCACTCTGGCTCAGGCTGATCTCGAACCAGTCAATCCACCCAACTAGACTTCCCAGAGTGCTAGGATTATATGCATAAGCCACAGTGCCTAGCCCATACACAGTTTTAGGACCCAGAGCACTAAAAATGAAAGACTCAGGACTCTAAGGTCTGCAGACAGCCACAGGCAGCCCCAGGATGAGGAGACACAAGTGCACGGGTCTCACCGGGTTGCGATCAGACCAGGCTGCGTCCACGACGCCCTCCACGGCCGAGTCCACATCCGCAGAATCGGTCAGCAGCAGCAGCGCCTCCACCCCCAGTGCCAGGCTCAGCTCAGCCCACTGGCCTGCCAGGGTCCGCCGAAGGGCACGTCCTTCCTGAAGAACCCATCTAGGATTCAGCTTCTGGAAGAGTCACTGGGCCCCCAACTGTGTCCCATCCCCCTCTCAGCCCCAAAGATACCTCGAGGGCTCCACAGAAGGCCACTTTCTGGATTCCAGGCTGGGACGCCAGGACGGGCCCCAGAGAAGCAGGGCCACTGATCACATTGAGGATTCCTGGGAACTGGCCTAGCTCCCCTGCCAGCTGGGCCAGGAGGAGGGGTGTCGGGGAGGCTGGGGGCACAAGGGCCACCACAGTACAGCCTGGGGAAGGGGGACAGCTCAAGTATCCAGGGTCTGAGCCCATAGTCCCTCCTTCCTCAGACCCAGGGGTCCTGTCCTCAGCCCCTTCTCCCTCAGATCCAGGGGTCTTAAGCCCCCAGACCGTCCTCCCTCAGATCCAGGGACCTGGAGCCCCAGCCCATCATTTACCCACAGCCAGGGCAGGGCAAATCCTCCACATCATCTCAAGGAAGCAGAACGTGGGTGGCAAGATGAGGCCAATTACTCCTGCGTGGAAAAGGATGAAGTGCTTGGGACTGGCAGTGGTGGGTCATGCAGGAGGAGGGGGCTGGGACTCCAGGTTCTCACCCATGGGCTCCCAGCCTGTCAGTGCCTCCTCCTGTGCATGAGCCTGGACCGCATGGTAGTGCAGCAATTGCTGGGCCAGCTGGACATCTCCATCTCGAACCTCCCGAACAGCCCGCCCAGTAACCAGGGATTCCAGAGTCCACAGTAGCCGCTGGTGCTTCTGGATCACCTTGGCCAGTCTGAGGGAAAAGCAAGGGGACGTCCAGATCTGCCCCTCAGCCTGATAAGAGTCCTGGACTATACCCATATACCTGGACTACAATCCCCATTTGACCCCCTGGGGGTAGGGCACCAAAGATTTATGGGAAGTGTAGTTGGAGAAACACAAATCCTGAGGATGTTGCATAAGGGTCTTGGTCACTGGGAAACTGAATCTTAGTTTCTAATCTCAATTACATTTGGGGCATCTACGTATAGACTCTGTCTCTAACTGCCCCCAAAGCAGCCAGAAAATGGGTTTGAGGCTTCACTAGCCCTAGTGAATTACTGAGAAAGGGAGTCAGCCCCATGAGCCCCAAGAATATTGTGGGAAATAAAGGTGTTGTCATTGTAGTCCCAGTAAATAGTGGGAAATGCATGTTTTGGACCCTATTGCCCCCAACACATACTAGGAATATGGGCCTTAATGGCTCTTGGGAAAGTCTTTGTTCTTGTAGTCTCAAGTGGATGCTGGGGGACAAAGTCCCTCCCCACCTCCTGACATGCCTGAGCAGCATCACCTAGTCAGGTGCTGGGCCCGAGAGGCCCCAGGGAGTCGGCTCCAGCTGTCAAATGCGGTCCTGGCTGCTTCCATGGCTGCAACCACATCCTCAGCCTGTGCCTGGAGGCAACTGGCCAAGTTCTCTCCTGGGGAGAAAAGTAGGGGGCCCATGTCAGAACTGCAGGAGCCTGGGAGCAGCCCAAGGCAGTAAAGCTGGTCCCTAGCCCTACTGGGGGTCTCACTTTCATCACTGGTCTTTGCTCTGATTGCCTCCCACGGGCAAGGAAGAGATTTTAGTGGACACAAATGCAAAAAGCCTCCATAGGGACTAGGAATTATAACTGGGATGACTGTCGCCAGGAGGAACCAGCTGTTTCCTGCCCTCAGGGAATGGGTGTGGTTGGTGGGTCTGCCTAGAGGGTGCAGATGTCTCTCCCTCCCCCAGTGACTGGAGGAGCAACACATACCTGTGATGGGATCCTGGCAAGGCACTGAATTCCTGTGCTCTGGTTTTAACCACATCCCATTTACATAGTGGCCCAAGTGCCGTTCCTGGGTGTCCAGCCAGGCCTGGGAGAGGAGGAAGAAGTTTGGAAAAGGGCCTGGGAGGAGCTGAGGCAGCTCAATCCCTATACAGAATCTTCTGGTAGGGAACACTTATACTCTTTTGCCCCATCAGCTAATTATTTTTCTCCTATTGTCTTTTTTAAAAATTGAGGTAAATGGGCGGCGCCTGTGGCTCAGTGAGTAGGGCGCCGGCCCCATATACCAAGGGTGGCGGGTTCAAACCCAGTCCTGGCCCAACTGCAAAACAAACAAAAAAAATAGCTGGGCGTTGTGGTAGGCGCCTGTAGTCCCAGCTACTCGGGAGGCTGAGGCAAGAGAATCGCCTAAGCCCAGGAGTTGGAGGTTGCTGTGAGCTGTGTGATGCCATGGCACTCTACTGAGGGTGATAAAATGAGACTGACACTACAAAAAAAAAAAAAAAATGTGGTAAAATATATACAACTTAAAAGTCACCATTTTAGTCATTTTAAAGTACACAATTCAGTGGTATTTAGTACTTTCACAATGTCATGCAACCATTACCACTATCTAGTTCCAGAACATTTTCATCATGCTAACAGAAAGCCCTATACCCACTAAGCACTTGGTACTACTCTCCCCTCCTCTCAGCACCTAGTACCCACTAATCTGCTTCTTATCTCAATGGATTTGCCTGTTCTGGATAATTCATATAAAGATGATCATATAATATGTGATCTTTCTGTGACAGGCTTCTTTCACTTAGCATAAAGTTTTTAAGGTCTATCCTTAAAACTATCTGTAGGGGCTCGGCGCCTGTGGCTCAACGGGCTAAGGCGCCAGCCATGTACACCTGAGCTGGCGGGTTCGAATTCAGCCCGGACCTGCCAAACAATAATGACGGCTGCAACCAAAAAAAAAAAAATGGCTGGGCGTTGTGGCGGGCGCCTGTAGTCCCAGCTACTTGGGAGGCAGAGGCAAGAGACTCGCTTGAGCCCAGGAATTGGAGGTTGCTGTGAGTGTGATGCCACAGCACTCTATCCAGGGTGACAGCTTGAGGCTCTGTCTCAAAAAA
>CAUYON010108405.1:0-21570 GCA_963573935.1 Arctocebus calabarensis
TAGATATTTGGAACAGAATAGAGAACCTAGAGATAAACCCAACTACTTACTGCTATTTGATCTTTGACAAGCCAATTAAAAACATTCAGTGGGGAAAAGACTCCCTATTTAACAAATGGTGCTGGGAAACCTGGCTGGCGACCTGTAGACGACTGAAATTGAACCCACACCTTTCACCACTAACGAAGTTAGACTCACAATGGATTAAAGATTTAAACTTAAGACATGAAACTATAAAAATACTAGAAGAAAATGCGGGGAACACTCTTGACAGCATCAGCCTGAGCGAATACTTCATGAGGAGGACCCCCAAAGCAATGGAAGCAGTATCAAAAATACACTACTGGGATCTGATGAAACTAAAAAGCTTCTGTAACTGCCACGAACACAGTATCGCTAGCAGACAGCCCTCAGAATGGGAAAGAATATTTGCAAGTTATGCCTCCAACAAAGGCTTAATAACCAGAATACACAGAGAACTCCAATGTATTTGCAAGAAAAGAACAAGAGATCCCATCACAGGATGGGCTTAAGATCTGAAAAGAAACTTCTCTAAAGAAGACAGGCACTAGTCCTTCAGACACATGAAGAAATGCTCATTATCCTTAATCATCGGAGAAATGCAAATCAAAACTACCTTGAGATATCATCTAACTCCAGTAAGATTAGCCCACATGATGAAATCCCCAAACCTGAGATGTTGGCATGGATGTGGAGAAAAGGGAACACTTCTACATTGCTGGTGGGAATGCAGACTAATACCTCCATTTTGGAAAGACGTTTGGAGAATACCCAGAGATCTAAAAATAGCTTGCCTGTTGACCCTATAATTCCTTTCCTTGGTATATACCCAGATGACCAAAAAACACATTACAACAAAGAAATCTGTACCAGATTGTTTATTGCAGCCCAATTCATAATTACTAACTCATGGAAGAAGCCTAAGAGCCCATCGATCAACGCATGGATTAATAAACTGTGGTACATGTATACCATGGAATATTATGCAACGTTAAAGATGGTGACTTATCCTCTTTCACATTTACTTGGATGGAACTGGAACATGTTGTCCTTAGCAAAGTATCTCTAGAATGGAAGAAAAAGTATCCAATGTATACACCCCTAATATGAAGCAAATTTATATCTTTCAAGTGAAGGCTACAAACCAATTATTACACAAGAAGATGGGGAAAGGGGAGAGGGAGGGAAGAGGAGGGAGAGGGAGGGGGGAGAGAGGATAAAGGGTGAGATCACACTTGTGGTGCATATTTGAAGGGTCAGGAGAAAACTTCTAAATACGGATTAAAAATGTTTTCATATAGTAAATGAGAAAATCTCATGAATGTTATGTCAATTAGGTTGATGAAAATATCTCAGATTGTATGTGAAACACGCACACTGTACCCCATGATTGAATTATTGTACACAGTTATGATTCAATAAAAAAAAATGGCTATTATCAAAACCAGTATAAACACAAGTGTTGGTGAGGATGTTGAGCAATTAGAATGCTCAAACATTGCTGGTAGTAGGCAAAATGATTCAGCAGTTTAGCAAAACATTTTGACAGTTCCTCAAATAGTTGAACATAAAGTCACCACATGCTCTAGCAATTCTATTTGTAGGCATATACACAAGTCCACACAAAAACTTGCACACCAGTGTTCATAGAAGCATTATTCATAATAGCCAAAAAGTTAAAACAACTCTCATACCCTTTAAATAATGAACAGATTAACATTATAGGTTATATCTATACAATACAATATTATTTGGCAATAAAAAGGAACAAAGTGCTATTACATGCTAAAATATGGAAGAATCTTATAAACATTATACTACTGGAAAGAAGCCAGAGACAAAAGATCATGTAACTTTTGGTCCCATTGATATAAAATATCAAAATAGGTGACAGGAACAAAATATAGACTAGGGGTTGCCAAGGGCTAGGGGAAGGGCAGAATGGGGAGTGATTGCTAAGCATCTTTTCAGGTGATGAAAATGTTTTGAAATTAAATAATAGTGACAGTTGTGTAACATTATGCAGTACACAAAAAAATGAATATACTAAAAATCAGTGAATTGTGCACTTTAAAATGGTGAATTTTAAGATTTGTGAATTAAAGTTCAGTGTTCTTAATCCAAAGATAAACATAATAAAGAAAAAATGCAATGAGATCTCAAATGAGAGCCACTAACCAGAATTCAGGGGCCCCCCAAATTTCCATAAATATATAAGCTAAGATCAAGAGGTAAATAAAAACTATTAATGTAAGAGTGTGTGTGTGTGTGAGAGAGAGAGAGAGAGAGAGAGAGAGACTGGAGGGGGGAGTGTTATGGTTTGTTTTTATATGCTGTGGCAATAGTGGATCTGCTGAAAGATGAC
The DNA here is from genome assembly GCA_963573935.1 of Arctocebus calabarensis. Lineage (NCBI taxonomy): Eukaryota > Metazoa > Chordata > Mammalia > Primates > Lorisidae > Arctocebus > Arctocebus calabarensis. Next base: position 2,387 of record CAUYON010108405.1, read on the forward strand.
AGCAAGGTAAGTAGGCGTACAATATGCAATGACTTTGTAAAATAAATTCTTCTAGGCCTTTACAGAAGACGTGAAAAGGTATTGAGCAGATGGGCAACTTCATTAGATTTAGAAAAGGATACAATTAACAAAATTAATAGTAATGAGAATAATAAGGAAATTCTAATGAATCACTTACAATGACACTTCAAAAATTCATGTGGGAGAACATAGTACTTGTTACTAGGGACATGACACTAGTACTTAAGAAAAATACTTTTACAATATTAACATGGAAAAATCAAATGAATACTAATTACTAGAGAAAAGTTCAATGTTTATATCTGGTAGGAAAACTATGCATCCTATTTCTAGACTTCAGAATTGATCATTATTCAAAAAAAAAAATTCTTGTTATAGTCTCTACATTTAACATAATTATGAAAAAAAGTTATACACATTTCTTTTTCCCACTTCCTACAATCAAGAAAATCTTTTAACTCCGAACTTCAGTTTTAAATCCTTAAAATGTTACTACTATAAAGAAAAATAAGTTCTTTTCTTATGTTACATAAAAAGAGCACACCCATGCATATATATGCATGTACACTATAACATAATGATAAACATTTCAATAATTTTTTTCAAATTAATAATGTTAATGAACCTAAAATTCAGTTTAATAATTCAATCCAATTGATGATGAAAATAAATGCCTTTTGTAGTTCAGTTTTTGTAAAGTACATAGGAAACTGATTCCAGAAAGGAAATTGTCATGTCAATTGACATGAAATATTATTAATTAATTTAAAGGCTTATATATGTTATAGGATGACCTGTGTACTGAAAAACTCATATTTTGAATTGGTATATGCAGTAACTCAAAATGTTACTGTATTTGAAGGCAAGGTCTTTAAAACGGTAATTAAGTTGAAATTAACTAAGGTGGGACCTACTCTGCTATGACTGGCATTTTAATAAAAAGAGATCAGGACACCAATGCACACAAAGGCCATGTGAACAACTATTGTTGTTCATAATACTATTAGCTCTTCTACAAATATTATATTTGCCCAAATATACATTTTGCAACAACAAAAAATTAAAATCATATATACCTTACATGTTTGTATTATACATAGTTACAAATAGAGATATATACTTTTTTTAATTTGTCCTATTATTGATGCTGTTAACTTTGATCCCTTGATAAATGTGTTGCCTAACACATTTCTCCATTATGAAGTTACTTGTTTTCTAATTTTCCATTTTTAATTATTAAGCATTTGAGGGAAAGATATATTAAGACTGTGTAGATATTTTAGACCTTATCAAACTTTGATGACTAGTTTTATTTATCCATTGAGATTCTTATCTAATCAATTATCATCATATCTTTATTACATGATGATTTTCCTAAACTTCTTCATTTTTCCCCATTCAGTGTTTGGCATTCTATTACATGAAAGATCTTATGGTTCATTTTTATTGATATATGTCAGTTCAGGCTAATGGATTCCTATTTTATCCAGTTGTTTATAAACCATCCTATCATTATATATTTTGATGCTCGAATTGTCCCAGATTCAGCAGCTGGTAGGAGCCATCTGAGTCTGTTTCTGTTTCCCTTTTTTCCATGTACTCATCATTCTTTGTGCAGATGTTTCAAGTCTAATGGGATGTCAGATTTATCTTGCCCATGCTCTAGACTTGGAAGCAAATTTCTTCAGAAACCAACTTTCGATACATGACAGGGCCTGGACCCAATGATCCTTCCCCTCAAAAGGAGGAAGCCAAATACACAGTGGGCAGAGCATGGGTCCCACTCCAAAGGGGCCAGTGATGCAAAACTCACGCTGAAGAAACACCCGGGCTTCTTACTGAAAGCACACCAGTGATGCTAGTTGAGTCACAAGCTTGGTCACTAATCAAAGACCTAGTAGATGTTGTCAGGAGTAGGGAAAAGATTTTTCTTGACATAGGGGAAAAATGTTATTATAGTGAAACAAGCCTGGTATAGAGAGATGCACGCTCTTTGAAAAGAATTAGTCAACTCCTAGCTCTCATGGGAGTTAGACACAATTTTCTAGGAGATAAAATGAGGAATAGTAACATTAAACAGTGCTTTTAATGTTTCTCTCATTTAATACTCAAAGAGACTTGGTGGAAGTTTCTGCAAGGACAATTTTTTTTTTTTCTTACAAAGGTGATATAAAAGAAATGAATATTCTGTAATTTTAGCATATGACCTATACAGATGCATAGGTGCCCTGAAGGCATCAGGATAATATATTTAGAATAGTAACCCAAGTGTGATACCCTTTAAATACAAATTAGATTTACATAATGTCGATTCTCCCATCCCTTTCCTGTACGCACGCATGTTGTGATAGAATGCTCTAAATGATAAAACGATGGGCAGAGGTGAAGACATCATGGCTTTGAGCACAAACAGACCATCATAAGAGAAATGATGGCTCTTTCACTAAGGGCTTCCTCAGACTGCGGAAAATAAATGTCAGTGCCTTACCCAATCATCTGCTTCATTACAGGCTGCTCTTTGATGACGGCCAAGCCTAAAACAGTGTTGCCAGCTTCAAACCTAAAACAATAAATGTGCCAGGGAGATCAATGTATCGGAGTGGACCAAGTGAGCAAATGGAGCCAAGATGACACATTCAGCGGATTAGGGGATAAAACCCAGGCACAGTAGAAGGCAAAGGTGCTGGGCCGTTTGTGTTAGTACTAATTCTAGGAAGAACAATATGGCACACGCATATGAGGACAGTTTGATGGAGAAAATATATATGAAGATGTGGGCAGTTTTGAGAATCCATAAAAAAAGGTACAACACCCACAGCAGGGAATAGAAACTCTTATTACTCCTGGACCTGAAAACATACGGGAGAAAATAATGACCAGAACCCAGAAGGAGATGATCGTGTGGAGATGCTTAGAGAAGCTGACTGACCTCAAGGAATGAGCCAAACTGGGGTCTGTGTAAGGCAGTCAACAGGACGATCTATATCTGACTTTACACTCCTTTACACCCTCCAGTCTCCTGGCCCTACAAGGAGGTCTGCTGAGGAATCTAAACAGAATAAACACCCCAGGTAGAGAGAAACTCCAATGGGGAACATGGATAAATGCCAGCAGAGCAGATTTTGGCACATATTAAATGTCTGTCAGTTGCCCAATGGAGACCCCAGAAATCTAGGCTACAAACTGCTTCTTTTTTGAACAAGGATTTCATCAAAGCAATAATCGCACTTTCCTAGATATTAAAACTAAAGAAGACCATCTTGCTCTGTTATTTTTCATAACCAATGTATTCTAACATGTATATGATCCCTTAGTCTTCTTCATAAATACAGTTATAGATATCTACTAGATTTCTCTGTCATTACAGCAAGGCGTATGAAGAACTAAGATGTATGCTTACGTAGGCATATATATTTATATCAAAAAGAGTTGCTCTTTCTATATGCACGTAGCTATTTTTGTACTTGGAAAAATAAGATGAGGAACAATGAATATGACTAAGTGTTTTGAGATCTTAACATTAATGAGGATATATATTAATCTAATAGTCCAATGTCTAACTATATGAAACAATGATGTTTCTTTTTCATATGCCTGAAATTGCTTTTAATGATACATTCCTCTGGATGTAAGCAAAACTATGTATCCATATCTTTAATAACTAAAGCCTGTGTTCCTGCTGGGGATATTAACAAGCAATTAAGATTAACTTTATCTTATTTATTAAGAATGTATATGTTAAATATTTCAAAGAGAAAGAAAAGAAGCTTGCAGTAAGATTGAATTTAATGGGAAATATGGCTATTCACAATACAAAATAAAATGAAAATAATGGAAATTAGGCAGAGAAAATAGATAGTATCAGATACCTGAGTTTAATTCTCAATTTGACATAAATTACACATTTATATACTGAAGTCCAGACAAGCAAACACACACACACAACTAGCCTAAGAAGAAAAATTTTATTTTAATAGATTTTTATTAAAGCAGAATATTTTCCATATGTTTTGTATATATTGTAATGATCAATAATGAAGATAATATCTTCACTTTTAATTTTCTAAAAAATGTAAAATTCTAGGGGCAGTGCCTGTGGCTGAGTGGGTAGGGCACTGGTCCCATATACCAGGGTGGCAGGTTGAAACCCGGCCCTGGCCAAATTGCAAACAAAAAAATAGCCAGGCATTGTGGCAGGCACCTATAGTTTCAGCTACTAGGGAGACTGAGGCAAGAAAATTGCCTATGGCTAGGAGCTGTGTGACGCCACAGCACTCTACCGAGGGTGATAGAATGAGACTCTTCTCTCATTCTATTCACAAAAAAAAAAAAAAAAAAAAAAAAAAAATGCAAAATTCTATTCAAATACATAGTCATAAAAAAATTGTGGGGATTACAATAATGCATGTAAAAAAGATATTTGATCTGTCTCAGATATATATTAAACATTCGATAAATATTAGAATATATATCAGTATAAACATGACTATTTTTAAATAGATTATTGTAAACATATGACTTGAGAAAATGTGTCTTGAGAAAATGTGTCTATTTATTTGATTTCTCTTGCTATAGCTTAGTACCAAGATGGAATTTACAGACGTAAGAAGAACAGATAGTTAATACATCTGTTGAACTCTTTTCTGTTTGAAATTTTGCAAGTCTTGAGCCAATCCTTGGCAGTTTTTAGATTTCAGTCAATTAGTACTGAAATTCTTAAACATGAATTATAATGCAGAAATTCTCTGTTGTTGGTTAAAGTGAGACCCATATGCTTTATTTTTTTAAGTTCCCAGATGCCATTACATTTTTTTTATTTTTTATTTTATTTTTTAAGGAGACCCATATGCTTTTAAATACTAAATGTGAGAAGGAAAGAATTGCATCTCTGCTTAGAAATTATAAGAATTATCCTTGATTCTTATGCATATGGAGTTTTAATATGTTCCACCACAGTTACAGAAAATAGGACTGCCTAAAGTTATTCCTATTATTCTCAAAAAAATATTTGATGTTGACTTAATGAAATTATCTCATTATATCTTCACATATGAACTAATGGGCTCCCAATTGAGTAGAATACCAAAATCTCCAAATTAAGAAGGACTTGATAGGAACATGTAGCTGAGTAGAATGACTTGTGAATCAAACACTGGGGATTTGAACATTAATCATCTTCTTGCATAATGTGCAAGACATTGTCTCCTTGTCCCTTTAGGTCCACTCTCTACTTTTCTTCAGGTGGTTGACTTGTTGGGAAAGTAGATGACAGGACTCCGTTGCCATCTGCCTTCCCTTTGGGTGGGGTCAATGTGGAACACCAAAAAATACATCAGAGAGAAGATGAGTGAGGTTAGAGTATTCCGCACCCCTGTTTCTTTTTTCAGGTTTGGTTTGGCTGTCTGACTCCCTCAACTGAAAGTCAACTCTATGGTTGTACTTTCCTGACATAGCTCTTTCTCAGTCCAGGTTTCGTTACGCTCTTTCCTCTGACACAGACTCAACACATTTGCTTGCATGACTGTCAGACATGCATGATTTGGAGTGCAAATAGAGAAAGGAATTAGGAGACTTGGTATGTTTCAAGGTTAGTCATTAGGGAGCCCTGAGTGACATAAGATGCTGGGAATAGCGTGCTTCCTTCCATGATAGCAGACATGTGGGATAAGGAAAAGGAAAAACTGGAAGATAGATACATATATATCTTCAAATGAGAATGTGTATGAACAAATAGCCTTGATGGCATCTTTGAGACTCCATCTCTTGTGGTTGAAAAGACGCCTGGCAGACAAAAGGGAGACACAAAGCTGACAATTTTAAACTCTGAAGTCCTGGACCTCCCTCTTTTCTTCACTTTCCCAACTATTAAGAGCTTTTCTCTTCATTACAAGGTAATAATACAAGAATTCACCTGGATGCATTGCTCCTCATGAGCACTAGGACCCACCCCCACCACTATGCCTAAGGCCCCTAGGCTCTTAATGAGAGTTAGACTAACACACAACAGGAATTTTTCCGAACAGCAATAATCTATGCACCATGAAGTCACCTGTGTGTATCAGCAGAAGTGTGAGGATCACGAATGGAGCTAGATTCTAAGGGTGAGTAAACCAAAAAGAATGAAATATAAATCTGATCATGAGAAATTTATAGATATCGGTGTCTTCATTTATGATTACAAATTTAATGTATTGGGATGACAAGTGACAAGTGACATTAAAAGTCTGTAAAATTAGCAAATTCGAGAGTAAAACTAAACCTGGCTTACAGATATGTGGTTGAAATGCTTGCAGCTCCCTGATGTTCCATAAAGAAAAAGCTTAAAACCTCAGGGATATATAAATATATAAATGTATATGTTTTGCTTATTATTTTTGCTTACTCAACCCCCAATCACAACCACAGAGAAGGTTCTCTTTTCACCCGATTGTTAAGCAAGGCATTAGTGCTCTGGTGAAAACAGAAATTAGCCAGGGGTTGTGGCAGGCACCTGTGGTCCCAGCTACTTGGGAAGCTGAGGCAGGAGAATCACTTGAGCCCAAGAGTCTGAGAGCTAAGATACCATGGCAATCTACCCCAGGGCAGAAGAGTGAGACTCTGTCTCAAAAAAAAAAAGAAAGAAAAAAGAAAGAATGAGTTCTTTCATGAGTGAAAGATCCCAGCATTCTTGAAATGCTCAGTGGTGTTTCTCTTTTGAAGGCCAATAATGGCATTGAGTTGCTGAAATGGGATTGAATTGTCTGGTAAGAAGGGAGTGTTGGGATACAATAGTGTTAGACACTCGTTGGCTGGGATTGTCAGCAGCAATTATCACTAGCCATGGGGATGGAGTAGTAGTCAAATGTTTTATTCTTTTATACAGTATTTATAATATATTTTTTATTTTTTTCTCTTTGATTATATTTTAATATTTGGTTAGATGCCTTAACTTTTAAAAATTGCAAATAGTGGTAATAGCCCATATGGTAACATATTTTAAGAACTTGTTTGTTTGGAAGGAATGTGGATTCTCTGTTTTTGTTTCCAGATATGTGTATGTTTATGTGAATAATGAAGGTGATTAACTTTTTAAAAATTTTTCTGTAGTTTCACTTATATTTTGTTGACTTAATCTGACTTCAAAAAAAGTCAAATCAACTTAAATTGATTACCTTACATTTTGATTATCAAGTCATCAATTTTCCTTTTTCTTTTATGACTTATACTCTACATGTCATGAAATATTATTAACCATAAATCTGTTTTTTATCAGATTAATATGAGTATACATACAATTAAATTACATTGCTTTCATCTGTGAGGTAAAGTCCTCGTTGTAGTTGAGTCCTCCACCCAGGAGGTGCGCCAGATGCCTCTACATTGTATCTGTTAGGTGGGAGCTTACAAAACCCTCTCTTCCCTTCCCCTCTTCCCTTCTTGAATTTAATAATGTTTTGCTCTCATGTGGTCCTATAACTGTTCATCTCCTAGTTTCAAATTAGGAATGATTGCTTTTATATTCTTGAGGTAAATTACTGAAGAGAAGGTTCTTCAATTCCATTAGGTAAATACAAAACATGTAAAGTCTTCATCTTTTTATGGCTGAATAGTATTCCATGGCATACATATACCACTTATCAATCCATTCATGGGTTGATAAATACTTGGATTGTTTCTACATCTTTACAATTGTGAATTGAGAAGCTATAGACATTTGAGTGCAAATTCCCATATGACAAAATTTATTTTTTCCTCTGCCTAGATGATACCAGTAATGGGAGTATGAGGTCACATGGGAGGTCACTTTTAGCTTTTTGAGGATTCTGCATATAGCTTTAAACGAGGCTGTATTAATTTGCAGTCCCACCAACAATATAGTGTCACCTTCTCTCCACACCTACGCCAGCATCTGCAGCTTTGGGCTTTCTGCTATGGGCCAGTCTCACTGAGGTTAACTGATATCTCAAGATAGTTTTGATTTGCATGTCTGCCATATTATTTTGGGAAATAGTTTTTGTTTGTTTTCCTAAAATCAATATTCTCCTTCTTTGTCCATTGGATGCTTTTTGCATAACTGAGTTCTCTTTTTATATCTGAAGGATGATTTTAGGGTATTTAAAAATTTTAGTAATAAATTTATTGTATTAACATAAATTATAGTAATCAGTTTTTAATATAAAACCATTCTTGCTAGATCAAATGGTGAGTCTATTTTTAGTTCTTTGAAGACTCTCCACACTGTTTTTTAGAGACTTTATACTAATTTGCAATCTTACCAACAAATGAGTAATATAAAAACAATTTGGATGACGGGCATACATATAGCCGATACTTAAACAATCCATGTAACCTAAAACATTGTACTTCCTTGTTATTTTAAATTAAAACAAATCTTGCATTCTTAGAATAAATTCAACTTAAATCTAGACATACTTTTTTAAAAGATAACTATATGTTTCTAGAATTTAATTTATAACATTTGTAACCATGTTTGAGAATAAAAGTAACCTGTAATACCCCTTTCTCATTAATATCCTATTCAATTATACTTATTTGATGAATATCTCCATAAAATGAATTACAAATATTTCTTCCTTGGCCTTTTCTAAAATAGTTTTTATTTAAAAATACTTTATCTTAAATCATTTTTAGAACTTAATTCCAAAACTATCTAGGTCTACTGGCTTTTTGGGTAGTTTTTGAGCAATGCTTTTATTATTAAAATGTACACATTGGTCCACATATTCTGTTTCTTCTGGGATCTGTTTAGTCAAAGTAGCTTCCCAGAAAATGGTTTGAAATTCTCAGTTTTCATGTTTAGTGGCACATACATTTTATGTTTATTATTCTATTTTTTAAGATCTTCTACACTTATAGTTATGTTCACATTTTGCTAAATTTGCCTTCTAAATTTAGTATAATTAATTTCACCTAAGGTATCTTTATGTTGTTACAATATTTTATTAGTAAACCAACTACATCATTGAGAATCTATTATACTTTTGTTTTCTATATATCAATTTTTCTTATCATTCCTTATCTTTTATTTTCTTAATGTTTCCTCTGTATTTTTCCTTCTTCCTAGCTCTTCTGTTAATTATATTTTTGTCAAATACAAGCCCTTATGGATATAACATCTACATACTAGCACATATATATATATATGTTTGTGTGTGTTGCATATGTATAATTTTAAGTAGATTTCTATTTTCACTGCATAATACTCTAAAGTTGCTGTCTTCAGGACATAAATTCTTAGAAAGTTATTTATTGGCATGATCTTCTCAGACTACCTAATATGTGGAAATTTTTGTACCTGGTCTAAGTAGGTTTATAAAGGTTATCTACCCTCTGTGTTTTGTTTTGTTTTGTTTTTTCCGCTAAAAATAATTAGTTTCATAGCATACCTTTTGTGCTCCTGTTAATTTTTCTGTTTGATCCTATCAATTTCTGAGAAAAATGTGTTAAAATTTATTCTTATGATCAGGATTTATCAAATATCCTTTTTTGTTGATAAATTCATTTTTGTTTTTTGCAGCTTTGGGCCAGGGCTGGGTTTAGAATCCATCACCTCCAGTATATGGGGCTGGCACCCTGCTCCCTTGAGCCACAGGTGCCACCCTCAAATATCCTCTTTAATGGTGTCTTTTTATAAGAGTATATTGTTTTGAGCATTTTAGTTTAGAATTTTTATGTTTATATATCAACAAATAAAATTGTTAAGTTGCATCATAGCTATAGAGACAATTATCCTGTCCTTTTTTCATTGTTCTTATTTACTCTCATAACAAACTATGCGTTTTGTTTCTTTCATTTCATCTTTAGGTAGGGATCACTTTTTCCCTCAAAATTGCTTTTGCCTTAAATAAAATTTTGTCTTATACACTTACACATTGCTTGTAGGTAATAATTGCCTCATCTTCTTTTACTTTGAATATTTCTGTGTCCTTGCATTTTTTCATGCCTTTTATAAATACCATAGATTCATTTGCTTCCAGATTCAGCTTGACAATTTTATATTGACTAGTGATTTAGTGCTCTTGCATATATAACATATACTTAAGATATTTATACTTGTTTCTATACTCTTTGTTACTTCCCAACTATTTACTATGCTATTGTCTTTCTATTTTACCTGCCTTCTTTGGGAATGGTAAAGATTTGTAAAGTTCAATTATTTACCAGCTGTTGCTCTGAAATCTGTGCATTCTATTTCTATTCTTTTAGTTGTAATCCTCATTTTAAAAATCCATAGTTATCGCAACAGAGAATAAGATTTCATAATAGGCCTACTTTAGATTGAAATAATATAAGGATTTTAAGATGATTTAATCCTGTTAGGTGCCTTTCCATATCACGAATGGTGCATGTTATTGTGGCACATCAGTTATAACTTCAGTTATATAATTTTATACAGTTTTATTGCTTATATTTATTTTTAAAAGAATAGTTTCTTCATTCATTATTCCTTCTAACAATTACTTTGTTGAGTTTGATTTTCATCTTCTTAAATGACACAGATTAGTGTTTTAATGATGCTTTCGTCAAGGGTATAGAGTACTAAGCACTTTACGTCTTTGCAAAAAAAATCTTCATTTCTCTGGTTTTTTTTTTTTTTTTTGATGAGAGATTAATTAGGAGTAGCAATAACTGTTGACAATTATTTTCTCTTAGCACTCTGAAGATAGTGTTCCTTGACTCTAGCTTATATTGTTGTATTATCAATACAAGCATTATTTCTTTGAAGGCAATCTCCTTTTTAAGAACATCTCTTGGACTTTGGAACTCTAAGAATTCACAATCATATCTTTACACATTTATTTTCTTGCATGCTTTGTTTCTTTCTTTTCTTGACTATACTAATTGAAATTTGTGACTTCTGAATATGAGGATTAATGTCTTTTTAAAATCTTAGTTTATTTTTGTTTTTTGTTTTTTTTAGAGACAAAGTGTCACTTTGTCACCCTGAGTAGAGTGCGGTAGTGTCACAGCTCACAGCAACCTCCAGCTCTTGTGCTTAGGTTCTCTTGCTTCAGCCTCCCAAGTAGCTAGGACTACAGGCCCCCCCACACACGCTTACCTATTTTTTTGTTGCAGTTTGGCCGGGGCGAACCTGACACCTTCAGCATATGGGGCTGGCACCCTACTCACTGAGCCACAGGCACTGCCCATAATCTTAGAAATTTTGAAATATTGCTTCTCCTCTATTCGTTCTGCTCTTTTTAGATTTTCTATTAGATAATATGCTGAAATTTTCATTCTATTTTCTATTTTCCTAACACTTCTTTTTACTTTTCATCACTTTATCTTTGCTTCTTTCGATTTCCATATAGTGTTTAATTTGTGTTTTTAATTGCCTATTAAAATTCTAATTTGCAGGATTTCTATTTAGTGCTATTAAACGTTAAGACAATTTTTATCACTTTTGGTTTTGACGCTTTTGAAATGAAAAATTAATTATTTTTAACACATGCATTATATGATCTCTGAGAATTTCATTAGATAAAATAATGTTGGATAAAATACTGCTGTTTGTAATGTCTGTGTCTTGTTTGTAGTATCTTATTTCTTAGTGTATTTAAATTTTAGAATATAAAAACTAGATGGTTTGGCAGCCTGATTTCAATCATTTATCTTCAAAAGGGTTTGTGTGTTCTTCTTCCAGTTACTACTGTGGTGTCATTTACTTAAAACAATGTTTATTATTATTTTTGATAACTTCTCAAGTTGGAACTTCTTGTACCATGAAGGTGTTGCTAAATTTGTACTGCAAACTCCTGTGTAACAGAGTTACATTTTTAGGATGTTATTTTTTTAAACGATCTCAGAGGTAAGGGCAAGAAAGGAAAACTAATTTTTCACTCATGAGTTTTATTTTTCTAGTTTATACATTTGACTGGTGGTATAGTCTTCTGAGGGTTCTAAGTTTAGGGAATAGAATCGCTTCCAAATCCCAACTCTGCAGGATTCAAAGCCTTTATCTCCCTTCCCATATGGGTAAAGGCCAGCTTGGAACTCTTCAGCATCAGCTCATGTGTGACTATGGGGGATGTCAGCTCCCTAACTGCTATACTTCCCTGGGTATTTCTCAAAATGTCTTATGAGTTTGCTTAGGTAGCTTTTACAAGGAAATAGGTTTTACTTTTCATCGTTTCTAGATCTCTTGAAATAGGATTTTATTTAAGTTATCTAACCTACCATACTACTAAAAAGGAAGTCAGGCCCTTTTGATTTGTATTAAAGTTAGCCTTACAGAGGATATGTGAGGCCAGGTCTGAAGTTAGCTCCCAGTCTACTTCTCAGGCATTATACTTGTCCAGTTTGGTGATAAGGTTTCTATTATTTTATGTAGTGGACAACACCCCCTCCCCTTTTTAAAAATTTATGCGTGTGTGTGTGTCTGTGTGTGTATATTTTGTATTTACTGATCTGGTAGCTTAATTGAGAGATATATTAATACCTTATTTTCTTGAGAAAGCATTTTAGCTAAAAGGACTTCAGGAACTGTGGCTTCACTTATAGAGATTTCATCTCCACAGTCTAAAATTGTGATTGTGAAGAAGTATGCCTGGATATAGAAAAACAGTACATGGCGGGGGGGCAGGTGGTTGTAAATTACAGAAACATTCATGTAGCCGTCACGTTGCTGTGCTGGTTATCTTCTCAAACATGATGCTTATTTTTTTCACATAATCTTCTGTACTTAATAGATAAAGAAGGGAAATAGTAACATTCTGGTACTTGAAAGGACTATGGAAGTTAAGCAAAGAATAATAACATGGCATTAACTATGTTTAACACTACCCCATTATTAAAAATGAATTTAAAACTGAAAATGTAATCCTTGCATAATAATAAGTAAAGTTTGTGTATATATCCAATGTAAGACTTTTTAAAGAGAAATTTTATAGGTACTTACCTAATTGATAAGACTCAGAAATTCTATTAGCACCTTATTTCAGTAGGTATTCTGTTATGATTATATGTTAGATATTAAATCAGAGAAACTTAAAATGTATACATACTTTGAAAACATAACATCTTCATTTATCTTTAATAGACTATAAAGGGGTTGGAATTTTGCAAGGTAAATTAGAGGAAAGTATGTAGTTAATAATTCTTTAAAGTCCTTTATTATTATAACCTGTGACCTACAATTTCAGAATTAAAAGTCAAATATTCTGAAAAAGAAAAAAAATAGTATGGTTAAGTAGGTCAAATTATGCCTACACTATGATTTATGTTATTGTAGATATTTTGACAACATCATAGTATCTATTTATGTCAAGGGATTTAACTGTAGTGCCTAGACTTCAAAAAGAAAGAAAATTAATTTCCACTGTTATTGGACTCCATTGAGGTAAACTTACATAGGAAAGAACAAGGAGTAGTTAAAACATTTAGAATTTGGAGGCATTAGAGATATTTTGGCTATTAGTGTCATAGTTCTGTTAAGCATTTTATCATTTATTCAATCTCATGTTATCAATATATTATAAATCAAAGAAAGGAAAGACACTTGAAAGTAGAGAATCAGAGAGCATTAAAAACACTTGTTGTGAATCAACTGTAAGCCATAATCATTACATCATAGTTTAGTAAATATTGTACTTTATAATTTGTGAGAGCTTAATTTCTTAATCTGTGGATTTCTACATATGTTTTCTTTGTTTTATTTAGATGAAATGTATTTTTTAAAATGTCATTACCTTTAGGAAGCATTATATTTTTTCTCAGTACAATTTTATTATATTTGTTTGATCTTCATTTTAATCATCCCTCTGTGATTGCCAGTGTCCAGACAATATACCTCCACTTATTCATTAGGCAAAAATATATTAATATTTAAAGTCAACAATATACCATGCACAGTAATAGTAGAAAGAGGTGCAACCACAAATATAATCATCTTTTTGTCATTTAGTGTTTTGCAAACTAATGGAGAGAAGTATTTTTATAGTGCTTATATCCACACCATGGTTTTATCTCACTTTTGGACCAGCTCAAATATCATCCCTTGGGAGTAATAATGCTGTTAATATTTAGAAAATATGCAAAGACTAATTGCTTCTTTAAGCTGCTATATCATAACTTAGGTCTTCTTTAATTAAAAATAACTACCATATGCAAGAAGTCTACAGAGTAAAAATGTAGAAACAACAGCCTGGACTATGACTCTCCCAAAGCTTTATTACAACTTACAGTTGGATACTGCCCAGAGGTCACTGTGCTTTTAGTGATTATAATTGAGTATTCAGGTAGGTAAAAATTGAGGACAAACAGAGGAGTTATTATTAATGATGCACAGAGTCATGTGCCTACTTTTAAAAACCAGTATTGAAATGATTTTTCTTTGTGTTATTTTTTAATTAAAGAATTTCAAATATTTTCTTAACCAGAATTTAATATCTAACTATTGATTTAGATATTGAGCTATTTAGTAAAATTACTTTTTTCATGAATAACAGTGAGTGTACAGAATATGTTTGGCCACCGTAGAAGTTTTATTACCAGATAGTTTTATAATTACATGTAGTTTTGAAAATGAAATGATAAGGTACAAGTTTGATTGTATCTGTTACTGCAGCAGTGGGTTCTGATGTCAAGGGAAACTAGATTCCATTATTGATACTCAACATGGTGTTAGGATTTCTAATGGTTCACGTATTTACAAACCATAGATATACATTGAATAAAGTCCATGTTATCCAAAATTTCTTGTTAGTAAAACAAAATCAGTATTTATAGATATGGTTGTTATATTTTATTTATTTAGAGCAGTGGTTCTCAACCTGTGGGTCACGACCCACAGGAACTATGTTAAAGGGATGTGGCATTAGAAAGGTTGAGAACTGATTTAGGGGAATTAAATTTTGGAATAAAGAAGCATGTATATTCATATGTGCAGGACAGAAAAGAAAATTGAGTTATAAATAACAAATATAAAAACACTACCTGTGTATTTAGTATGAGTACAATAGTCACTAGTTTTATAAATTAAAATTAAGACTGAGGAAACCATAATAGTTATCTTAAGTGATTCACTTACTGAATGAGAGTTGCACTGAGTTCCCATAATTTAGTAAAAGAGTGTAAGATAAATCTTAGTTATTTACAAAATTGTTAATGGTACAAGGTTATGGAACTAATTGTTTGAAACAATTAGCTCTGTACATTAAAAAAAAATCAAGGTCAACAACTGCAAACCTGTTCTACCAACACAAATCACTCCATTAAGTATGGTCAACTATCCCAGGAGAGCAGCCAATGGTCCCAGTGGGATGGGTGCAACATGTTTTCGTTCCTGGAAGGACAATTAAACACACATTTCCAGCTGTTGGCAGTTCAGCAGTGGCATTTTAATTTGGGAAGGCATCTTTGAAACAGAGGTAGCTGGAGAGAAACAATCCCTAACGAAACAGCAGGCACAGAAGCCAAATTGAACATAACTAAAAGGTACAATGAGTCATAACTGCTCAATACTGCAATGTGATAGTTGTGGAGCTCCAAACAATCCCTGAGCCTGGTTAATTCTCAGCAGCCTTTTGAAATCCAGTTGGTTTGATTCAGGGCAGCTATTGTATCAAACATAGAGAGGAGGCTTACCAAGAATTGCCAATGTTTGTTTTAGTAACTATGCAAAGTAACAAGCATTTCACTAGGTACTTATGTTCACTTTTTATTTTTCCATCTGAATCTATTCTTTGCCTTCAATTTATTCCTGACATACAGGCTTCTATAAAGTATGTCACTCAGGCTTCCTTTTCAACTAGCTTCCTGTTGGGGTATGACAAATGGGTGACACAGAGTTCAAAAGACAAAGGAGAGACAGGTTTTAGTGTTTTTGCTCCTCTCTCTGTCCTGTGAGCTGCAAAATGCATATGAATAACAAGCTAGCTTGCCAGTTAGTTTCAGGCGTCTGAGCAAGATGGCGGCCAAGTAACAGCTTCTGTGCAACTGGGCTCAGTAAGATTGGGGAGAGAAGACTCCAGACATTTCTGGCTGGTGGGATCTGCCCAGAAACTTCCCTTTGGTGAAGCAGGGGTCAGTGAGAGACTTCTGGACTCCACAAGGAGGACAAAAGCGGTGGAAAACTGGCAAGCAGTAGGCGCATTTGTTCCATTGGAGGCTGCCCACAGCTGTAATCATAGCAACATTGAGGCTACAAGCAGGAAAAGCCTTACCTGTGGGCTGTTTGGGGTTTTTTGGACTTTGGCACTCGATTGAACTGCCTTGGGAGATCTTGGGTGGGTGTCCAGACGACTATGGGTGTTGTCTGGGGCCCTGGGCTGAGCTGCTTAGTCAGAGGGGAGCTAATATTGTTCAACTGTGGGATACCCACACAGCTACTGTGGGGGAGCTGCCCCTGCGTGTTGTAGCATGGGGATCTGCTGGGAGACCTTGGATAAGTAATTTAGTGACTGAGCTGCCCAAAGGTGGGGACTGAGAGACTGGAGAAGTGTGGAGATCCAAGTGTTTGGCAGATTAAACAGCCTTGGCCCTCAGGGGCATAGAGGGAGTCTGGATTTGGCACACTGGATAAGCGGGTAGCCACACCAGGAGAGATCCCAGCAATTAGTGCTCTCCTTGGAAAGCGTCTGCTTGGCTAAGGTTTAGAGTTTGGAATGTCTTTTAAGTGGGCTGAGGAGATATTGCGGCGCCCAACCTGCAGGGTCTAAGACCAGCAGAGACCTCCAGGGTCCATTGGGAACAGCTGTATTAATATTGCAATCAACATCTCATACCTCAGAAGATCACCAGTTGTCCAGACAATATTCAGCAGGATATATATACTGTTTGATTGTTTGGTTTGGGTTTTTTTTTTTTCCTTAATTTCAACATTTTTCCTTGACATATTTTTATTCTTTTTTCCTTTTTGCTCTTTTGCCTCCTTTTTTTTTTTTTTTTTACTATTCTACTTTAAATACAATCTTTCACTTTTGCTTTCTTTAACAATTAGAATTTCATTTTTTCACCAGGTTTCAACCCCTATTATTTGTTTTTTCCCCTCCAATTTTATCCTATAAGGATTTTTGCTTCTTTGTTTTGGTTCAATGTATAGTATTTTTGTCTTTCCTCTAAACCTGGTGGAGGTGGGGTACTGTGTCTGATCCAGCTGGCAAAGAGCTGTTGACCTCAAGGGAACAATCCATCCCAGCAACCCAGAGGTTGGGGGTTCTTAAGGTTGGGTCATAGTTCCCTATTATACACCTATATTTCTCCTCTTTCCTTCTTTTGGTGCCTTTCTTCTTTTTCTCAATATTTCCTTTTATTCACCTCCTCTTCTTTCTGTACCTTTTTTCTTTTTAAAATATTTTTTCCCTTCTGGCTCTTCAATCTTCTCATCCTTCTGATCTCAAACAAAAAGGAGTCATTAAAACTTTAAGCCAGAGGCACAGTAACTTAAAGAGCAAGAAGAAGTGAAAGGAATATTAGGCTAAGGAAACAGATACAAGAAAGCACTCATGAAGAAGAATCAGCAGAAATATCCTAGCAACATGAAATACCAGTCCAGAGTAACCCCCTCTAGGGATTGTGAAGTAGCTACAGCAGAGAATTCCTCCTATAAAGAAATGTTAGAAAGACAGAAGGGGAATTTAAAATACACATGATGATAATAATGAAGGAAATTGCTGAGAAAGTAGAAAATAACCAAAAGGAAATCCAAAAACAGAATCAAATAAGAGATGAATAATATGAAGAATATTGAAAGGATATACCAGAGCTGAAGGAACTGAAGCAGTCAATTAGGGAACTTAAAGATGCAATAGAAAGTATCAACAACAGATTAGATCAGGGCCCTCGAACTACAGCGAGTGGGCCACATGCTTCGGTGTGAATTGTATTTGTTCCCATTTTGTTTTTTACTTCAAAATAAGATATGTGCAGAGGGCAAAGCAATTTGTTCATAGTTTTTTGTTTTGTTTTTTTTTTTAACTATAGTCCGGCCCTCCAATGGTCTGGGGGACAGTGAATTGGCCCCCTGTTTAAAAACTTTGAGGACTCCTGGATTAGATCTTGCTGAAGAAATAATCTCAGAGAAAAGAAGATAAAGCTCTTGAGATAACTCAGATAGTTAACGAGGCAGAAAAGGAGAGAAAGCAGAACGTTCACTGACAGAATTATGGGACTCTATGAAGCGTTCAATTGAATGAGTTATAGGTATCCCTGGGGGAGGGGAGCGAAGAATGCCCCAGGGGAATGGAAGCCATTCTAGAGATTATAAATGAAAACTTTCCAAATATCATCAAAGATTTTGACATACTCTTTTCAGAGAGATATCAGTCCACTGGTTGCTTCAACTCGAATAGAGCTTATCTAAGGCACATTGTGATGAAACCATCTAAAGTCAGGACAAAAGAAAAGATTTTGCAAGCTGTCAGGAGTAAGCGCTGAATCTATCAGGGTGACTGCAGACTTCTGTAATGAAACTTTTCAAGCCAGGAGACAATAGTCATCATTAATTTACTTAAACAGAACAATTTTCAGCCTGTAATTCTATATCCTGATAAGTTAAGCTTTAAAATTGATGCAGAAATCAAATCTTTTATTGATATGCAAACATTTAAGAAATTAGCCACAACAAGACCAGCTTTACAGGAAATACTTCAACCTGTTTTACACACTGACCATAACAATGGACCTTCAGCAAAATAAACATCCAGAAATTAAAGGACAGAACCTGGTTTCCACAATGATGCAGAAGACAAAACTAAGCAATGCACTTTTACAAAATAAGCTGAATAGAATGCTACCACACTCATTAACTATCTCAACAAAAGTCAACAGCTTGAATTCCCCACTGAAGAGGCATAGATTGGCTGATTGGATTAAAAAACACAAGCCATATATTTGTTGTCTGCAGGAAACACACCTCACATCAAAAAACAAATTAAAACTCAGAGTTAAGGGTGTCAATTTTTCAGGCAAATGGAATTCAGAAGAAAAGAGGGGTTGCAATCTTATTTTCAGATACATGTGGATTTAAAGCAACCAAAGTCAAAAAAAGACAATGATGGTCACTTCATATTGATCAAGGGAAAATTACAAGAAGACATTTCAATTTTAAATATTTATGCACCCAATTTTATGTCGGATTCTTGACATAGACCTTGCTTAGTCTTAGAAATATGATATACTATAAAATCATAATAATAGGGGACATTAACACCCCTCTCTCAGAG
>CAUYON010108410.1:0-21453 GCA_963573935.1 Arctocebus calabarensis
TTGACAGGAATGTGCTGAGCGTGTTGATCAGAGGAAGCTGAATGTAGTTGGAAGTGAAGTCACAAAGGACATGGAGATCCTTTAAGAATTTTTTCCAAGGCAAGTGCATTGCTTGAGCTCAGGAATTCTAGATCAGCCTGAGCAAGAGCGAGAACTTGTCTCTACTGAAAATAGAAAAAATTAGTCAGGCATTGTGGTGGGCGCCTGTAGTCCCAGCTACTTGGGAGTCTGAGGCAAGAGAATTGCTTAAGCCCAAGACTTTAAAGTTGCTGTGAGCTGACACCACAGCACTCTACCGAGGGCAACAAAGTGAGAATCTTTTTTTTTTTTTGAGACAGAGCCTCAAGCTGTCACCTGGATAGAGTGCTGTAGCATCACAGCTCACAGCAACCTCCAATTCCTGGGCTCAAGCGAGTCTCCTGCCTCTGCCTCCCAAGTATCTGGGACTACAGGCGCCTGCCACAACATCTGGCCATTTTTTGGTTGCTGCTGTCATTGTTGGTTGGCGGACCTGGGCTGGATTCGAACCTGCCAGCACAGGTGTACGTGGCTGGCACCTTAGCCCGTTGAGCCACAGGCGCCGAGCCAAAGAATCTTTTAAGGGAAAATACTATTTACATTTTCTGCACTTAGTTTAGAATAAATGAAGAACACTGGACTGAATTGGCTATAATTATAATTCTCAACCATTAAAAATTGCTTAAAAATGGTCTAGAGGTCAGTTTTGTTTCTAATTTTTTCAATTAATTTTTAAATTTTAGTTATTATTGGTACCTATAGTTTATAGGGTACATGTTATGTTTTGATGCAGGCATAGAATGTACAATAATCAAATCAGGGTAATTGGGCTATCTATTATCTCAAGCATTTATCTTTTCTTTGTGTTAGGAACATTGCAATTCTACTTGTTTAGTTGTCTTAAAGTATACCCTAACTTATTCTTGCCTGTAGTCACTTTGTTATGATATCAATTATTTATTCTAACTATCTCACTATATTTTTGCCCTCATTAACTGTTCCCATTATTCACACCCTAGTAGCCATCGTTTTATTCTCTGTGCCCAGGAGATCAATGGTTGTAATATGTGGCTCCCAAATATAAATGAGAACATGCAAAGTTTGTTTTTCTGTGCTTGTTTTATTTCACTTAATGTAATCTTATTTATTTATTTTGCAGTTTTGGGCTGGGGCTGGGTTTGAACCTGCCACCTCCGGTATATGGAGCTGGCGCCCTACTCCTTTGAGCCACATGCGCTGCCCCTTTATTTATTTATTTATTTTTTTCACTTAATGTAATCTTATCCAGTTCTGTCCACATTGTTAAAGATGACACTATTTTATTCTTTTTTTTGTTTGTTTTTGGTTTTAGAGACAAAGTCTTACTTTGTCACTCTCGGTAAAGTGCCATGGTGTTACAGCTCACTATAACCTCCAGTTCTTGGGCTCAAGCGATTCTCTTGCCTCAGCCTCCTGAGTAACTGGGACAACAGGCACCTGCCACAATGCCCAGCTATTTTTTTTTGTTGCAGTTGCGGGGCCAGGTTTGAACCCATCACCCTTGGTATATGGGGCTGGTGCCCTACTCACTGAGCCATAGGCGCTGCCCTATTTTATTCTTTTTCATAGCTGAATAATATCCCATTGTGTATAGGTACCACCTTTGCTTCATCCATTCATCCACTGTATACACTTCAGTTAATTCCAAAACTTGGTTATCATGTACTAGTGTTGCAATAAACACAGGAGTGCAGAAAACTTTTTCATATACCGATTTCCTTTCTTTTGGATATATCCCTAACAGTGGGATTGCTGGGTCATATCGTAGTTTTATTTTTAGATTGTTGACAAACCTTCATACTGTAATCCATAGTGGTTATGCTAATTTGCATTCCCGTCAACAGTGTAGGAGAGCTTCCCTTTCTCCAAATCCTTGCCTGTTATTGCCTGTCTTTTTTTATATAAGCTATTTTAACTGGGATAAAATGATACCTCACTATAGTTTTGATTTGCATTTCTCTGATGACTAATGATGTTGAGCATTTTTCTGCAATTTTTTTTTTTTTTTTTGGCTGGGGCTGCCACCTCCACCATATGGGGCTGGTGCCCTACTCCTTGAGCCACAGGAGCCAACCGATGTTTAATATTTTTCATATAACTCTTCACCTTCTGTTTCTCCTTTTGGGAAATGTCTATTCATATTTTTTGCCTATTTTTTAATTTGATTATTTGTTTTTTTCCTTTTGAGTTGTTTGAGATCCTTATATTTATCTTCTAGTTCTTAAACCCTTATTAGACAGGCAGTTTGCAAATAGTTTCTCTCATTCTGTGGATTGTACCTTCACTTTGTCAATTGTTTTTCTTTGCTGTGCAGAGAGCTTTTTTAGCTTAATGTAATCTCATTTGTCCCATTTTACTTTGGTTGCTTGTGCTTTTGAGGTATTTATTATGCCAGAAATCATTGTCCAGACCATTGTCCTGTAATGTTTCCCCATTGTTTTCTTTTACTAGTTTCTTAGTTACAGCTCTTAGATTTTTTTTTTTTTAAGACAGAGTCTCAAGCTGTCACCCTGGATAGAGAGCTGTAGCATCACAGCTCACAGCAACCTCCAATTCCTGGGCTCAAGCGAGTCTTCTGCCTCTGCCTCCCAAGTAGCTGGGACTACAGGCGCCCGCCACAACGCCCGGCCATTTTTTGGTTACAGCCATCATTGTTGTTTGGTGGGCCCGGGCTGGATTCGAACCTGCCAGCTCAGGTGTACGTGGCTGGTGCCTTAGCCCATTGAGCCACAGGTGCCGAGCTAGCTCTTAGATTTAAGTCTTTAATCTATTTTGATTTGATTTTTGTATATGGTGAGAGATAAGGGCCTATTTTCATTCTTCTGCATATGGACATTAGAAGTCATTTTTAAATGTTGAGATTATCAAAAGGTTTTGTTTTCTGCTTTCTTATATTTTTATGTGTTTTTAAGTTTCTATTTTTTTATAGTTATAATTGGATTAAAATGAAAAGACTTTCAATTAAAAATAATCTGAAAGTATTAAAGATTAACCAGGTTCTTTACTCATATTAGCAAATGCTAATACCTTTGCTCTCTTTCATGTTAATAAGTTATTTACTTTCTATCATTTACAATAGAAGCATCTCATATTAAGCTCCGTTAAAAATCTTTTGATTTAGGGTGGCGCCTGTGGCTCAGCGAGTAGGGCGCCGACCCCATATACCGAGGGCTGCGGGTTCAAACCCGGCCCCAGCTGAACTGCATCAAAAATTAGCCGGGCGCTGTGGCGGGTGCCTGTAATCCCAGCTACTTGGGAGGCTGAGGCAAGAGAATCGCTTGAGCCCAAGAGCTGGAGGTTGCTGTGAGCTGTGACTCCACAGCACTCCACCGAGTGCGATAGAGTGAGACTCTGTCCCCACACAAAAAAAAATCTTTTGATTTATTAGTTCTTTGAAGTTGGTTATGTTAAAAAATAATTATCAACATAAGTAAAATGATGAATCATATAGGTATAAAATGAACATGTGTTAGAGATTTTATTTTTACTTGTTAATCATCGAGGGAACTCGATAAGTTAATATAAGTTATCTTTGTTTCCGAAGAACAGAAATAAGGAATGTAAGTTATCTTTGTTTCCGAAGAACAGACACTCTCACATATGAAGAGTTTTGAAATGAATGTGCCAATAAAGGCAAAACTGTTTTTCCTGGGAGGTTAGGAGGGATTTTCATCGAACCTCTATCAGATAGGGCAAAATCTACATGTCTATAGACAAGAATTATTTTACATTTTTAACAGTTACCTACAATTTGGAGTTGGAGACAGATCAAATACAAGAAAGACTAGAATCAGGCAACCTGTAGATGATGTGCTATTTTCCATTGAAATACAAATTTTCCACTATAGTCAGATTAAACTTGTGGATAGCCCAGTGAGGTGCCTCACCTCTACTCCCAAATGCTTTAAGAGGCCTAGGTGGGAGTTCTGAGGAGTTCGAGATCAGCCTGAGCAACAAAGGGAAATCCCCGCTCTATAAAAAATTAGAAGATTGGCAAGGCATGGTGGCATGTGGCTGTAGTCCCAGATACTCAGGAGACTGGGGCAGGAGGATCATTTGAACCCAGGAATTCGAGGTTGCAGTAAGCTGTGATTGTGCCGCTGTACTTTAGCCTGGGCAGCAGAGCAAGACCATGTCTCTTTAAAAATGTTGTAGATAATGCTTAAGTAGATGTTCATAAACATTAGCTACATAGCATAATAAGAAATACCATGTGTTCTGATGAATTAGAAACTAAGATCTCTCCTCTCACCAAAAGAGTGTTTAAAATAGTTCAGTTATATTTGATAAAAGTACCTAGCAAATTCAATGGGGAAATAATAGTCTTTTCCATGAGTAGTGCTGGGACAACTGGATATTCACATGCAAAAGAATGAATTTAGACCTCTACCTCATACATTAACTCGGAAGGGACCAAAGACTTTAATGCATGACTTAAAACTATAAACGAGTTGGAAGAAAACACAGCAGTAAATCTTTTTAACCTTGAATGAGGCAGTAAATTCTCAGATAGGACATTAAAACATAGCAAAAAGTAAAAAATAATAAATTTGACTTCATCACATTAAAAACTTTTGTGTTTTAGAGGACAACATAAATAAAGTGAAGGCAACCCATAGAATAGGATAAATATTTGTAAACCATACACCATAAATATTATATATGGAATATGCAAATAACTTGTAACTCAGTTATAAAAAAGACATAGCCCAATTTTAAAATGGGCAAAGGATCTGAATACACATTTCTTACATACAAAGATGATAAAAGAATGGACAATAAACACATGAAAAGGTGCTCAATACCATTGATCTTTAGGGAACTACAAATCAAAGCCACAATGAAATACCACTTCACACCTATTACGATGGCTAGGATAAAAAAATAAAAACAGGTAATAAGTGTTAGTAAGGATGTAGAGAAATTAGAATTCTCATACAACTCTGGTGGGAATATAAAATGGTGCAGCCACTTACAGTTTCTCAAAGGGTTAAATATAGAGTTACCTTATGATCCAGCAATTCCAGTTTCAGGTATTTACTCAAGAGAAATGAAAACAGATTTCCATATAAAGACTTGTACCTCAATGTTCATAACAGCATTATTCATAAAATAGTACCATTGGATAGGACATCTAGGAAAAACAAATGAAGATCGAACTTGTAAGGCCAGGTGCGGTGGCTCATGCCTGTAATCCTAGCACTCTGGGAGGCTGAGGTGGGTGGATTGCTTGAGCTCAGGAGTTCGAGACCAGCCTGAGGAAGAGCGAGACCCCATCTCTACTAAGAAAATATAGAAAAACTGGCCGGGAGTGGTGGCACATGCCTAGAATCCCAGCTTCTTGGGAGGCTGAAGCAAGAGGATTGCTCAAGCCCAAGAGTTTGAAGTTGCTGTGAGTTATTAAAGTTATTTTATAATTTTAAGTCTTACATTGAAGCCTTTGGTTCCTTCTGAGTTATGCCACCACAGCACTCTATCCAAGGTGACAGAGTGAGATTCTGCCTCAAAAAACAACACAACAAAAAAAACAACTTGTAGAGGATAAAGAACATGTTTTCAAGTGGTAAAGACTAGAAAGATTCATCTAAAACAAGTTGTTTCAAAGTAAATAAGAAAATAGAAACAAGAGTTGAGGAGCAGAAATGGGAGACTTGGGTGCTTAGCTGTTGTGATAGAGGACCTATTTTTTTTGGAGGGGTATGTTGAAGAGAACCATGTATCCTGATGATTTAGCAAGGAGTTCTATGGTGGAAGTAATGGATCGATTACTGATCAGTGAAGGTAAGAATTAGCATGTGATTCCACTCTGAAGAGGCAGCTTGGTGGGAAAGTGAATGTTTTTGTTGTAGAGACAAAGTCTCAGTTTATTGCCCTTGGTAGAGTCCTGTGGTGTCACAGCTCACAGCAACCTCAAACTCTTGGGTTTAAGCGATTCTCTTGCCTCAGCCTCCCAAGTAGCTGGGACTACAGGCGCCTGCCACAATACCTGGCTATTTTTCTGTTTTGCAGTTTGACTGAGGCCGGGTTTGAACCCGCCACCTTTGGTGTATGGGGCTGGCGCCCTACTTGATGAGCCACAAGTGCCGCCCATTAATATGTTTTAAAGAAGAGCAGAACTAGAATTTTCTCCCAGCTCAGTCACTTCCTGTTGCGTTTGTGACCTTGATCCAACATGCTTTAATTTCTTTGACTATTGGTTACCTTCATTCTGCTTTTCAACTTGGCAATAAAGAATGAAGGACTTGATTAAAAAAAAAATCCTGTTGGGCGGTGCCTGTGGCTCAGTGAGTAGGGCACCGGCCCCATATACCAAGGGTGGCGGGTTCAAACCCAGCCCTGGCTGAACTGAAACAAAAAAATAGCTGGGCATCATGGCGGGCGCCTTTAGTCCCAGTTACTTGGGAGGCTGAGACAGGAGAATCACCTAAGCCCAGGAGCTGGAGGTTGCTGTGAGCCATGAAGCCATAGCACTTGACCAAGGGCGACAAAGTGAGACTCTGTCTCTAAAAAAAAAAATTAAAAAAAAAAAAATCCTGTTTATCCTATGGAATTTGCAGAGGCCCTACTATAATATTCTACAGCCCTTGTTTGCAGTGATTCTGAGTTTCATATTATCCTTACCAAGCACAGATCCATTAGTACTCACTTCACAGACCCACATGCCTGAAAGTTGAATGCAATTGAGTATCTTAACATTATGGTAGATCCATTACCTGATTTTTAAAGTGTTGGTCAATTGATTTCTCTTACTTTGATCAATAGATCTTAAATGTGTTACTTTATCTTTTTTTTTTTTTTTGGTCTTGGTTCTGGAAATTTAGTTACAGAACGTTTTGCTGGTTGCTAGTTAATATGTGATGCTAACTTTTCTCAACTGTTAGAAAAGAGTAGCTATATTTTATCTTTTTTTTTTTTTTTGAGACAGAGTCTTACTATGTCACCCTGGGTAGAGTGCTGCGATCACAGCTCACAGCAACCTCAAGCACTTAGGCTTAAGCATTCTCTTGTCTCAGCCTCCCAAGTCGCTGGGGCTACAGGTGCCCACAACAACACCTGGCTATTTTTGTTACATTTGTCACTGTTGTTTAGCTGACCTGGGTCAGGCTCAAACCCGCCAGCCTTGGTGTATGTGGCTGGTGCTGTAACCACTGTGCTTATGTGCACTGAGCCAAGAGTAGCTATATTTTCAATAAACATCAATGGCCCACTCTCAGGTTTATATTTGAATTATAGCCTTTTTTCTTTTGTTGTGGGTTTCTCACTGTATAAGCTTGCTATGACTAAAACCTTACTTACCTGGCCTCACATCGTTAGTGGCTATTGTGAGTTAAGAGAATTTTATTGTCATGTTTTGTGACCTTTCTCTCTGGTACATAATTAAAAAACTTTTACTTGGCTACTTGCATAATTTCAAGTTATGGTTTATATACAATGAATAGTATGAATAAAGATTATTTACTCTAGAAGCCTTTTTACTGTCAAATTATTTGATTTTCTTGAATTATTGTCTTATTGACTGTCTTAGTTAGCTTGGGCTACTATAATGAGATATCTTGAACTAGGTGGCTTAGACAGCATGTATAGCTCATAGGTCTAGAGATTAGAAATCTGAGATCAGGGCGCCAAGCAGGGTTGGGTTCTTAGTGAGGGCTCCCAACTTGGCTTACAAATAGTCATCTTTTTGCTGTGTCCTTACATGGAGAAAAGAGAACTAGCTAGCTCTCTGTCCTTTTCTTATAATGGCACTAATCCCATTTATAAGGGTCATCCCCTATAATCTAATTGCTTCCAAAGGCTTTACCTTCAAATACTACCACATTGTGGGTTAAGATTTCAACCTAGGACTTTTGGGGGGGGGGTGGACACAAACATTCAGTCCATTGTACTGATTAATATACTAGTTCAATATCTAGTATAATTATTAATTTGCTCTTTATCTTGAATGTGTGTGTGTATGTTCATTTATGGTAATTGTCCGATCCACAGCTACCTTACTTTTTTTTTTTTGAGACAGAGTCTCACTATATCACCCCTGGTAGAGTGCCATGGTATCACAGCTCACAGCAACCTCAAACTCTTGGGCTTAAGTGATTCTCTTGCCTCAGCCTTCCAAGAAGCTGGGACTACAGGTGCCTGCCACAATGCCTGGCCATTTTTTTTGTTACAGTTGCCATTGTTGTTTGGCTGGGCTGGGCTGGGTTCCAACCCACCAGCCTGGGTGTTTGTGGCCAGTGCCCTACCTACTGAGCTACAGGTGCCGCCCTACGTTTTTAATAGATAGCAGAGAGACTATTTGAAAGAGGTGGTTTGCTAGAGTTCTGGAATTTTGCAATATTATTCATAGTTTTTCAAACATTATTGAATCTGATTAATGAAAAAGGTCAGTGACATTGTGTTGCATGAAGAGTTCAACTTTTTTTTCTTAACAATTTATCCTTGTAATTAATCTCATAGGTTCTAATGCCTTCCCAGAAACCTCCAGTCAGCCTGGAGTTCAGCCCAGCTACCATGGAGGAAAGTCCAGTGCTCACATTCAGCCCAGGGAGCACAGAGCACAGTGTCCCAACACTTCCCACCAGCACTGTCCCCTTTGGGTCCACCCCATCCGAGCAACCCATATCTCCTACTCCTGCACGCAGGACAGGTAACTTTTAAAAATACAATTTGGAGAAATGTTCTGAAGATAGGCTGTAGATACAGTAGGGATAATTTTTAAAGCTTACTCATTCCCTCCAGGCATATTTTTGAGCATCTACAATGTGCCTGAAGCAGTACTGCTTACTGGAAGTAAAATGATGATTAAGACATTGTCTTTCCCCTCAGGGACTCGATAGTCCAGGAGAGGAGACTGGCAGGTAAAGCGATGGTTCTAATGCAACACGGTAAGTGCTATGAGAGGCTGCTCTGGGAGCAGAGGAGCACATCAACCCACTAGGAGAGTCTGGGAAGCCTTTCCAGAGGAGGCGATGCAAGAGAGAGTGAGCTGGCAGAAATGAGATTGTCTTTTCATTCGGGTGAAGGGAGCAACTTGTGTAATAACAACAGCAATAATTGTATTTACTGAGCATTTCCGGAGTGCCAGCATCATGCCAAGTATTTCACATCCATCATCTCATTCATTGCCTGAGCAAGAGAAGATACATATAAGAGCCTATGTGAAATTTTGGAAGAACTGTAAGGAGTTTGTTATGGCTGGAACTAGAGTGATAACCAGGCAAGAACTTGAAAGGTCATGTATTGGCGCTAAGGAATCTGTGCTTTCGTGGATAGGCATAGAGAATTCTTGAATGATGTTAAGCAGAAAAGCAAAATGATCAGATTTGCTTTAAGACAATAGTTTGGAGTTGACTGGAAGCAAGAAGATCCGTTAAAAGGCTATAGGGAGTGACTGTAGGGATGGAGAGAAAGAATTAGATTCAAGAGACAGTAAAAGAACAGAATATTTAGGGTTTGGCGAGTGAATGACTGTCGGGATGAAGGGAAAGGACTCTGAAATATATGAATATATGGAACTGATATTAGATGAGTAGTTGGGCTGAAGATAGAGGATTAGGAGACATCGATAATAGAGGTGATAATTGAAGACATGGGGGCAATGTGAGATCATCTAGAGAGAGGGGTGGAATTTGGGGGATATCATTGCCTCGGGAGCTGAAAGAGCAGAGTGAACCTACAGAGCTGCCTGGGTGGGACATAAAGAGGAAAGCATGGGTGAGGGAAGAAAAGGAGAAGAGAATTGTGGAGAGGAGAAAAAAGCAATTTTCCCTCTACCCTTCTAAATTAGTCTGGGACCCTGTAAGAAAAGACAGATTAACAAGAGAAAAAACAAACACAAGTTTATTAATATGTATGTGTCATATAGAGAGGGTACCAAAACTGTATACACATTTTAAGAAAGGAAAAATGCATTACATTTATAATACTCAAGTCACATTTGACTTCTGCAATTATAAGGGGTGCTTAACGTGATATATTCATCTTTGGTTATTTGTATATATTGAGTATTAAATTTTAGTACAGCTTTTTCCTTTCTTAAAATGTATTTGACTTTTGGGGGTACTCTGTATACATGGGAGAGATCCAGGGAGATGGATCTCAAAGAGGTGGCCTGTAACACCTGGCTTCTACAGCATTTTAAACTAAAGAAAGGGGTGAGGAAGGGAAGTGGTGGAAGGTGCCCAGAAAATGCAGGGTGAGCAAGAGAAGGGCTTGTTATGCAAATCTAAAGCCCTGTGTTCTCCATTGATCTGCTTCTCTTGGGAGTTAGTCATCCTTCCTGGTGCTGAAAGGGGATACCTTATAAATGAGGAATGGCATTTCCTTTATAGATATAAATTTCTCTCACTAAAGGGTAACTTTTACTCTGTTTTCAGAGATTCTCCTTATCTGCTGTTTCTGGAAAGAATCAGCTCAGAATAATCTTTATACTAAAGAGGCATATTTACAGTGGTGTATTCTAGTCTCCTATGGTCATCTTTTGGGTTGGCATATGTATTCTGGTCTCCTATAGTTCTAAAAAGGAAAAAGTAATCAAAGTACCATGTGTTATAGAGGCTATAATGAGGATTGAAAGTTTCCCTTAGATTTTTTTCTAATAAAGAAGTTACTATAACATGCAATCCCTAAGGGTCACATTTCCTGTGGGTAATGTATTTTGTAGATTGTCCTCTCTCACTTTTTTATTTGCTATGATCCTGAGCTTCCGTGGAGAGAAGGATAATGGTGGAAGAGAAGCTGTATAGTACATGGAAAAAGAAACTGGCCTGGGAAGAAGGATCGTTGGGTTCTAATAGAATCTACTATGTAGGGTCGTTATGAGGATTAAATGAGTAAAGCCCTTGGAAGAGTGCTTGGCACAGTTTACACCGGTGTGTAAGTGCTTGTTGAAATAAATACTTTCTTTTTTTGCAGTTTTTGGCCGGGGCTGGGTTTGAACCCACCACCTCAGGCATATGGGGCTGGCGCCTTACTCCTTTGAGTCACAGGTGCTGCCCGAAATACATACTTTTAAGTTAATTGAACCTTAGTGGACTTAGTGCTAATTACCCGTGTAGCCTTGTATAACTTGCCTTGCCTTTCTAGGGTTTAGTGTCCCCTTCTATAAAATGATATGTTTGGACCAATGTCTCTTCTAGGTCTATAACTCCTGACTTTGAGGGCAGAGTTAGTCCAAGTGGCAGGAGAGAGGAGCTGCGGAAGCCACTAGAGCCTCTGCAGATGGTGTAGGGAGCACCTGAGGGATTAAGAAGAGAGCAGAGTAAAGGAGCGACCTAGTCTCTCTGACACCTCCAAGCAGTCAACCCCTCTGGAGAGTGCTCAGCTTTCTAAATCTTTGCTTTTCTCTATTTGATATTTAACATATCACAATGTATTTTATAAGTAAAACTAAGGTCCAGGCCAGTTAAGCTGATACAACTGTAGTATGAATACGTTGGTGTAATCCTGGTTATAGAGAAAGTAAATGAGTTTTGTTCTGGATGCTTATTTCCCAGATAAGTGCTTTTGATAAGAGTTAATGGCCCTTCTGTTTGAGTTAAAATAGCCTTTTATATTGTAGTTGACTGGATTTTTTTCTTGGAAAGTTTCCAAGAGCAAAGCTATTAGCAGTAATGCATGAGGTTGCTATCAGAACTGAGTGTTGTGTGACTAATGATACAGAAACACTTATGATTATACTCAGTCTTTTTATAACTAAAAATAGCTCACACTAGGGAATAAAGGAAAGCTGGCAGCAAGAGAGAACATAGACCTAATCTCCAGTGTCTTACCTATGTCACACAAGTCTTGTCACTAACACATTGCTCTGTCAATTTGAACCATTATTTTCTTCACAGTGCCAACTCATATTGGTGGTTCAAAACTCTGCAGCATAGCCTAGGGCACAGTTCAGTTACTAGCCAGAGGAAAAAATTGTCTTAGGTGAAATCATATAAAGATCTATTACAGAGACAGATGCTATTTTATTCTATAGATATAGACAGATCTATTATACGGCAGTAATAGAACGTCATTATATTATATAATGGAATGTGCTATTTTTAATTTTTAACTTGTAGTGAAAGAACTCATGGTGTCTGCTGGAGATAACCTAATGATAACTTTACCCAACGATGAAGTTGAATTGAAGGCCTCCGTTGTGCCAGCGCCACCTCCAGGTGAGAGTTTGGCATTCCTTGTGACCACTAGGGGTGGTAATGGCCTTCTTTTACTATGGACTCATTTTCACAGTATTGCAGGACATCACAAACAAGGGTTTATGACAAGGCTTTGATTATTCTAAGCATCAAAATTTATTGAAATAATTTAAAATGGAGTACGAATATAGGAAATTAATACAGAACATGTCCTTTACTTAGGATGGAAAGTCATAGATTTCAGATGATGTAAAACATAGTGGTATATGAGAGCAGGTCACAAGATCTTTTTTTTTTTTTTGAGACAGAGCCTCAAGTTGTCACTCTAGGTAGAATGCTGTGGCATCACAGCTCACAGCAACCTCCAACTCCTGGGCTCAAACAAGTCTCCTGCCTCCACCTTCCAAGTTGCTGGGACTACAGGCGCCTGCCACAATGCCCTGCTATTTTTTGGTTGCAGCCATCATTGTTGTTTGGCGGGCCGGCCTGGATTCGAACCCACCAGCTCAGGTGTATGTGGCTGGCACCACAGGGGCCGAGCCATAGTCACAAGATCTTGACCTGTGATGACCCACATAGCCTAGGAAGATGCCACTGTGAAGCAAAGGGAGGTGGCATGCACTCAAAGATTTGTTTGCAGATACTGCAGAGTTGAGTTGACAACATGACTCTCAGGTTCTCAGGATACATCACATCAGCTGCTCCAAAATCTTGCTCAAAATGCTCTTTCTTCTACTTGTCCACATTCTGCTATTCAGTGAACATTTGGCTGATCTTCGTGGCCTGTCGCATGTACCTCATTCTTAAGGTGTTTGGTTCATTTTATTTCCCTATCACATATGAGTCAAAATTTTATAAATAGAATTGATAATATTTGGTGTTTGCATTTTAATCCTTTGAGTCATACTTTATCTACTAATATCTGAAAGTGGGAGACAGCTTCGTCTTAGTGTAGAGATGTTTAGTCCTTTTTTGTGTCCCTAAATAAACCCGTATGGAAGACCAAATGAATGGAAATCTCCTTGCCTTTTGTTAAAAGAACTAAAATATAGCAGATTATAATGTGTTAAAACTTATATGGGTAGTCAGATATAGTATCCTGGAAAGAAATCATCAAATACTAACAGTAAGATTAGAAAGGTTTTTTAAATTGTCTGTAAGTTGTGTATTTTTATAATAAAAAGTTATAAATTAAAAAGATATGGACACGTTATTTCTTACTTGGATGATAATTGAAAGTCAAGTTCAGTATATCTATAATCTATACTGGGTTTAAGGCTATCATCTCTCCCTCTGCACAGGGTATGTAATGACCTATTGGAATTTAGAACTGCTCATATTTCTCTTTTTCTCTCAGAAACAACCTACAACTATGAATGGAGTTTAATAAGCCACCCTGTAGACTACCAAGGTGAAATAAAACAAGGACATATGCAAACTCTTAATGTCTCTCAAGTAAGTAACTGGCGCTTGGGTGTGTTTAACAGTACTCCATAGAATTCATCTAATGCCTTCTTAGCTGGCAGACCTAAAAGTCTTATGATTAAGGTCAAAAGAAAGCTATAAATGAATAAAGGCTATAAATATAATTGTGGTGAGTGTGGTGACTTATGCCTGTGATCTCAGCACTTCAGGGAGCTGAGGTGAGAAGATTGCTGGAGACCAAGAGTTCAAGGCTGCAGTGAGCTATGATCACTCCACTGTACACCAACCTGGGTGATAGAGCAAGACCATTAATTAATACATAAATAAAATAATTAATTAATTTAAAAGACTGTGTATGCTGGCTGGGCGTTGTGGCTCATGCCTATAATCCTAGCACTCTGTGAGGCCAAGGCAGGTGGATCACTTGAGTTCATGAGTTAGAGAGCATCCTGAGCAAAAACTAGACCACGTCTCTACTAAAAATAGGAAAACCGAGGCAAGAAAATAGCTTGAGCCCAAGAATTGGAGGTTGTTGTGAATTATGACGCTGTGACACTCTACCACAGTGACAGCTTGAGACTCTGTCTCAAACAAACAAACAAACAAACAAACAAAACCATGTATGCAGGCAGGCAGATGGTGAAATAGACTTTAGATAGCTTTTCTTTATTTGAGTTACTTGCTATGTTGGTTTAGGAGAGTCTGGTCTCCCAGCAATCTCCGTAATGAGATTAATAACCTATTTAAACTCTTGCTCTCAGTATTAGAGATAATGTACTTATCCTGGGTTCTTAAACACACACTTTTGTAGAGTTGCTAATAATTACATTTTTGGTTCACAAATTGCTCCAAGATATAAACACCTCAAAAACCAGGCTCTCTTCCTGGACCCTAACAATATATATAACTTAGCTGCTAGAGGTCTTGTTTCCTATCAGATGATTATGTTGACTTCATCTCCTGAGACTATAAGGCTAATAGTGCAACATGAGCTGGTATCAGCCCCATGTCATTGAGTTCTATTTCTCAAAGTGGTGCCCAGACCATCAGCACTCCACTCACCAGAGCTGTGCATGCTTCCCAGATACACCCTGGTGCAAATGCTGTTTTCACTTAGGCCTCTGTAAGTCCCATGAAAAGCTGTAACAAAGCTAAAGGTTTGTCTAGATGACCTTTCATGTCTTGGAATACAGGCATCAAACATGTGGCAGACTCTTGACAGATCTAAATGAGGCTTTCTCTTGTGCCCCTTCTCTGGGCTAATTTAGGAGTGTGGCTTCTGGGATATTTTAGCCTTTTCTATGTAGTAAACCCCTCTTGTCTTTTGCACGCATGTTTGTATGACTGTTTTTTTATGTTGCAGTTGTCAGTAGGAGTTTATACCTTCAAAGTAGCTGTTTCTAGTGAAAATGCCTTTGGAGAAGCATTCATCAATGTCACTGTTAAGCCAGGTAAGCCTATGTTAAAACAATGGCCTCCTATTGTACAGGTTTATTTCAATTTTTGGCACCTGGATGACATGGTTATATACTATATATTTTTACATTAGGCTCTGTTGTAGGGAAAACATGCAAGAATTTTTTTTTCTACTTTCTGTATAGCCTTTAGGGCTCACTTGACACTGCTGTTTGTTTAAGGCTACAAGGCTATCGCTTGTGGTTTCTGATTGGTGGCAAATTTTGTGTTAGCCTTGTCTGTGCAACATTTACTCCATCTACTTTTAATTCTGCCTGCATTTCCATGACTCAGCTTCACCTTCAGAGCAGGGCATTTCAAATATATTTAACTGAGCAACACAGATGTCAGGGGACAGTGTGTGCCGTGGGCTTGCAAGCTCGCTGCTAGCCCATAGGTCAGTGCATAGGTCTAATTCCTTGTGAATTAGAACAAGGTGGGCACATCCCTAGTTTCATGAGAAGTGGCCAAACTTTCAGATGCCACTACCCCTCAGCTGGGCTGAGGACACACAGTGCACAATTGAGGCAGACCTCCTGTGTGCCAGCTCCATCTCCAGTCTTTTCCTGAGGGGCTGACAGCTCGATCTTTCACATATCTGCCTGATTATTATGATAGTGAGGCACGGTGGGGTAGAGGAGCTTCATCACTCACAGACTGGAGGTCCACATAATGCGAAGTGAAACCACAATCCACTGGCTCCTGTTGTGTGGTTACTGCTCACAGTCTGTGACTGGCCCCTTGATTATCACTACACATCTTTGCCAAGCCTGGGCTTACCTAAAACACGTAAATGTATGACAAGCTCCTGGAATGTATAGGAAGACTCCGAACTTTAAAAGGTATTTCCCATAGTTAAGGCCTGTAAGAGAAACACTTTCTTGGCAGGATGTTTATAATAAGGTTTTAGAAAGTAGATGATTTTATTTGTTCAGCTGCATATGCAAACACAATGTGGCTTCAGTTGCTGTCCTTTTTTTCTGTTACAGCCAAAAGAGTCAACCTGCCACCCATAGCAGTTGTTTCTCCTCAAGTACAAGAGCTCACTTTGCCTTTGATGTCAGCTCTGTTCAATGGCAGCCGTATGTATCCTGTGATCGTTAGGGATATTTTTTCCCCCTGGATAGCAATGTGATTTAATGGGTACACTGCGTCATGGCTGGGAGACTTATGGGCTAATATACTGATAAATGATTGCCTTCTTCTTTAATTTTGTGTCTTAGTTAGTTCCTTTAGTACTTCTCTGTCCTGTGTTTATTTTCTGTCAGCATTTGTCTATTCAATGAGAGAGTTCCTGAGGGCCTATTTGGGAATTAAAGCAATTATTAAAAAACACCTTCGATGTGCTATATATGATTAACAGTTGGAAACTGTTAACAACTCTTAGAAGGGGTTAGTTTTAGTTGTTAGTTTAGTTCAGGCTTTATAGCGTATATGTGGAAGTGGCCCCAGTATAACTACAGGTGTTCATGCAAATGATTTCAAATAGATTGAAAATATATCTCATGTTGATTTGGTCCAGTAATATCACCTGTCAATTGCATTTTATGTGCATTAATCACATAAAGCTAATACCAAATCCTATAGAGAGTGAAGAATAGTTGCCTTGGCCATAGGGAGACGGATACTTGTTAGTCATTAAAGTGGCTCCATATTTCAAGGCTGCAAAGTATGGAGAGCACATTGACATGACCATTCGCTTGTATTCATATATAGATGTTCACATTTCCCCTTAGCAATGTGAAAATAAAGCATATTTTAGATGGAAATATTTATAGGAGAAAAAGCATCACTCTAATTCCTCTAATTCAGTATGGCTTAGTTAGAGGAAATTGTTCAGGATTAATAATCTGTTACACAAACTTTTTTTTTTTGCAGTTTTTGGCCGGGGTGAGGTTTGAACACCTCCAGCATATGGGGCCAGTGCCCTACTCCTTTGAGCCATAGGCGCCACCCTGAACTTGTTCTTTTATTAAATGAATTAGAACTGGCTTCCTGATAGCCAGGTGTTGTGGTGGGCGCCGGCAGTCCCAGCTACTTGCGAGGCTAAGGCAAGAGAATCACCTAAGTCCAGGAGTTGGAGTTTGCTGTGAGCTGTGTGATGCCACGGCACTCTACCAGGGATGATATAGTGAGACTGTCTCAAAAAAAAAAAAAAAAGAACTGACTTCCTTTCAGGATTCAATTAGTCTGATTCTGCAAGGCATGTTTTGTTTACTTTTTTTTTTTAAGTAGGAATGAGAAATTTCTATAAGGATTATGACCTCTCTGAATTTATACCTTAAAAATTAAGGTAGTAAAAAGTGTTTTGTAAATTATAGATAAGCATCTCTTAAGTCTTTATGAAATACCTGTTTAAAATTATCATTATGCTGTTGTTGAGATTAAGAGAAGTAGTATTTCAATGTGCTGCCCTTTGTTGACACTGTTTTTTAAAAAGCAATAGTGCCTGTCACTGTGCTTCTTATATATTCTGCTGAGTGGGAGCAGCCTCACTCAAATCTGGTGGAAATCTAAGAGAAAGATAGTAATGATAATTTAGGGAGTAGGAAGAAGACTCTAATTTATAATATATATCCATTGAGATCTATAAAAGTATATACCTTCATATAAAAATGAATGTAAATATACAATAATATAAATCACAAAACTGATGTTTTACTATTCTTGTATTTCATTCTAGTTTTTAATTTTTAATCTTTTAGAAAGTACAGATGATACTAAAATAGTGAGTTATCACTGGGAAGAAATCACTGGGCCCTTCATAGAAGAGAGGATCTCAGCTGACTCCCCTATCCTGCACTTGTCAAACCTTATTCCTGGCAACTATACTTTCAGGCAAGTGTGTCTCTACCATTATTGTGCTTTCCACTTCTTACATTTTGAGTATTTCTTTAAGTTAAGGCCTATAAAACACTGCTACTTTTCATTTTGATCAAGAGGCAAGGCAGATTTGGTTTTCTTGGGAGTTTTGACCGGTTGTTACTATTAACTCTATATTCTGATCTGTTAATGTGACCTTTAAGGGTCTATTTATTAAAAACATTTGGTTTGGATTGTCAGGAATAATAGGAAGTTGGTAACTTTTTGATGAATTATGCAAAAGAAAGTTTGTACCTTCAAAGTGAGGTGGAATTGTATGATTATCTATTAATTGTGTTACCTTTTTTTTCTTTTTTCTTTTTGAGATGGTCTTGCTGTGTTGCCCAGGCTGATCTCAAACTCTTGGGGTCAGCCTCTCAAGTAACTGGGATCACAAGTGTGAGCAGCCACACAAGGCTTGATTATTTATCTTAATCTTTTTCTTTTTAGAACTTTTTTTTTTTTTGAGGTAGAGTCTCACTATGTTTCCCAGGTAGAATGCCATGGCATCACAACTCACAGAAACCTCCAACTCTTGAGCTAGAGTGATTCTCTTGCTTCAGCCTCCCAAATAGCTGGGACTACAGGTGCCCACCACAACACCCAGCTATTTTTTTTGTTGCAGTTGTCATTGTTGTTTAGCTGGCCCAGCCTTGGTGTATGTGGCTGGCGCCATAAACACTGTGCTATGGATGCCGAGCCTCTTTTTATAACTTTTTAGGTATAACTGAAGTATAATAAACTGTACATATCTAAAGTATAAAATGTCGTGAATGCTGACATACACGTGTACCTACTATGATTAAGGTGAAACTACTATGATTAAGATAATAAACATTTCCACTGCCCTCAAACGTTTCCTCACGCTCCTTGGTAATCCATTGCTGCTTCTTCTCATCCTCAGACAAACATTGACCTGCTTTACATTACTTTATTTGTACTTTCTAGAATTTTATATAAATGGAATCATATCATATATGCTCCTTTTTGCCTGACCTCTTTCACTCAGCATATGATTTTGAGATTCATTCATGTTGTATGTTATTAATAGTTTATTCCTTTTTATTTTTGATTTCTATTCCAGTGTATGGATATATAGCAATTTGTTTATCCATTCATCTATTATGGACATTTGTATTGTTTAACCCTTAGAATAATTACAAATAAAGCTTCAGTGAGCATTTGTGTATAGGTCTTTGTGTGGCTATGTTTTCATTTTGAGGATGTATGGAGAAGGAGGCAAATACCCAAGCATGGAAAGGCTTGTTCTCCTTTGGTGAGTTCATGTGTAATCTGTCTAACTCTTTCCCAAAGTGGTTGTATTATTTTACATCCTCATCAGTAGTATGTGAGTGTTCCAGCCTCTATATTCTCATCAACACTTAGTATGGTCAGTTTTTTACATTTTGGCCAATCTCGTGAATGATGGTATGTCATTATGGTTTAATTTGGATTTCCCTGATGACTAATGATATTAAGGAT
Source organism: Arctocebus calabarensis (assembly GCA_963573935.1). Classification (NCBI taxonomy): domain Eukaryota; kingdom Metazoa; phylum Chordata; class Mammalia; order Primates; family Lorisidae; genus Arctocebus; species Arctocebus calabarensis. The sequence continues at coordinate 19,416 of CAUYON010108410.1, forward strand.
ATCTTTAGGACTTAGTAGCCATTCCTTTTACTCCTTTTGTGACCCATTTATTCAGATCTTTTGCCCATTTAAAAAATTGCATTGTTTGTCTTATTTAGTTCTAAGAGTTAGGTACACAGTCTTAATAGCAACTCTTGATTTGATATGTATGTTGTGGATAATACCTCCCAGTGTTTGGCTTGCCTTTTTGTTTTCTTTCTGGTATCTTTCAAAGAGCAAAAGTTTTGATTTAATGAAGACCAATTCAATATTTTTCGTTTATGTTTTGTGCTTTTCTTGCTTGTGTAAGCAACCTTTGCCTATCACACTGCTGCAAAGATTTCCTTTTATGTAGTTTTAGCTTTTGTATTTATATCACTGATATATTTTGAGATAGTTTTGTGTATTCTGTGGGATTTGGGGTTGTAAAATTAATCTTGTTTTCCTGGCTTAAATCCCATTTGGTCATGATAAACTTTTTATATAGAATTAGATCCAATTTGGTAGTATTTTGGTAAGGATTTTTTAGTCTGTATTTATGAAAGATATTGCCCTATAACTTTCTTTTTTTTTTTTTGCAATGTCTTTGTCAAGGTGTGGTATGAAGATTATTGTACTGGCCTCATAAAACAAACTGGATAGCAATAGATATTTCTCTATTTTCTGAAACATTTTTGTACAATTGGTGGTATTTCTTCTTTGAATATTTGATAGACTTATTCAGAAAATCATATAGTGTAAAGTTTTCAATAAATTCAATTTCCTTAATAGCTGTGAGGCTATTTCATTTTTCTATTTTTTTTCCTTATGTCAGTTTTTGGTACGTGAGTTAAGTTGTATTTTTTAATATATTTGTCCATTTTATCTAAAATGTCAAATTTTTTGATAAAAGTGGTTGATAATATTTTTATATTATCTTTTCAATGTCTGTAGGATTTGTGATATACCCACACCTCCCTCTCTGTTTTTTAGATATAAGGTCTTTCTATTTCACTCAGGCTGAAGTTGCAATGGTCTCATCGTAGCACACTGAGGCCTTGAACTCCCAAGCTCAAGTGATCCTCCCTACCTCCGTCTCCTGAGTAACTAGGACTACAGGCCCATGCTACTGCACTGGCTAATTTTATTTTTAAATTTTTTGAGAGATGAATTCTCAGTACATTATCCAGGCTAGTCTTGAACTCCTGGCCTCAAGCAATCCTCCCACCTTGGCATCCAAAAGTGCAGGGATTACAGGTGTGAGCCACCACACCTGGCCAATAACCCGTTTTAATTCCCAATATTGATGATTTGTGTTCTCTCTCTTCTTTTGGTCACTCTAATTAAAGGGTTTCTTAATTTTGCTTATCTTTTTAAAGAACTCCTAACTAGAGCCCTGTTAGTTTTCCATTTGTCAGTTTTCTAATTCATTAATTTTTGCTTTTTATTATTTCATTAGTTTTGGTTTACTTTTATAGTTTTTTTTTGTTGTTGTTTGTTTGTTTTGAGAGAAAGTTTCTCTTGGTCACCCTTGGTAGAGTGCTGTGGTATCTTAGCTCACAGCAACCTCAAACTCTTAGATTCAAGGGATCCTCTTGCCTCAGCCTTTCAAGTAGTTGGGACTATAGGCGCCTGCCACAATGCCTAGCTATTTTTTAGAGACAGGGTCTCATTCTGGCTCAGGTTGGTCTTGAAACTGTGAGTTCAAGCAATCCACCTGCCTTGGCCTCTCAAGTGCTGGGATTATAGGCATGAGACACCGCCCCTGGCCCTAGTTTTGGGTTACTTTGGTATTTTTTTTTCTTCTTAGAGTAGAATTTTAGGTCATTTTATGTGTGTATGTGTATGTGTATAACTTTATTTTATTAGAAAGTTTTTATTTTATTATTTTTTATTTTGGAGGGATTGGTTCTTTATTTTTAAAAAGACATGTCGGCTTGGCGCCTGTGGCTCAACGGGCTAAGGCGCCAGCCATGTATACCTGAGCTGGCGGGTTCGAATCCAGCCTGGGCCCGCCAAACAACAATGACGGCTGCAACCAAAAAAAATGGCCAGACATTGTGGCGGGTGCCTGTGGTCC
>CAUYON010108412.1:0-26237 GCA_963573935.1 Arctocebus calabarensis
TACTTGTATACCATGGAATATTATGCAGCCTTAAAGAAAGATGGTGACTTTTCCTCTTTCATATTTACATGGATGGAGCTGGAACATGTTCTCCTTAGCAAAATATCTCTAGAATGGAAGAAAAAGTATCCAATGTATACACCCCTAATATGAGGCAAATTCTTATCTTTCAAGTGAAGGCTAGAACCCAATTATTGCACAAGAAGATGGGGAAAGGGAAGAGGAAGGGAAGGGGAGGGAGAAGGTAGGGGGAGAAAGGACAAAGGGTAAGATCACACTTGTGGTGCATATTTGAAGGGTCAGGAGAAAACTTCTAAATATGGATCAAAATGTTTTCACATAGTAAATGAGAAAATCTCATGAATGTTATGTCAATCAGGTTGATGAAAATATCTCAGATTACATGTGAAGCCCGCATACCCCATGATTGAATTAATGTACACAGCTATGATTCAATAGAAAAAAAATAAAAAAGAAATAGATTTCTGCTGCTTAAGCCATCCAGTATGTGGTATTTTGTTGTGACAGCCCAAGCAAAATAACGTAGATTATGTTGCTTTCTTCACAATGCCCAATACCAAATTATTTTTCTGTGTATCATGAAGAAGTCTCTGTTTTGTTTATTTACCTTTGTAATCCGGTTGTATTATGCCATTACATGCCTTTATATGCCAATAAAATAACACAATCTTCTTGGCTATGCTGGCCGAGTTCTTATAATTGTTGTTCAAGTTTTCACTCTCTAAATTCTTAGAAAACATGGTCATAACAGTCTTAAAGTTAAAAACTGATATATCATTAGATTGGCTCAAAGCAGAACAGTTAATCCACAAGTAATCTCAAATATACACAAATTCTCCTGATTACAGCATGCTTCACTTGCTGATTTAAGTCACATGAGTTGATGTGATGCAATAGGTAAGCCATTACTGTAACTGAAAATCATGATTGCCCATATCAATGTTTGGGGAAAAAGATAAAAAACAGGGACAGTAACTATGAAAAACTGATAATATATGATATCTCTATTTGGCACTAAAATGCATCTGGCCCCTATTTGGGGGCTGCAATAGGAGAGGTTGTACTTTCTTTCCCCCAACACCCTTCACTCATAGCTAAAAATTTAGACTTTCACTCTCCACAGAGGGGCTTCCTAGAAAGTGGCACTTTCTGTGGTAAAATCAAGGAAGTTCAAGGAAAACTAATGGGATTTTGCTAGAAATTGCATTAATCCTAAAGATCAGTTTGATTCGGTTATTATATGAAGTCTTCTGATCTAGGATGATATTTTAGTTCTTTTATACAGGTCTTCTTTGATTTTTTTTAACTCAGCATTGTATATAATTTTCAACATACAGATCTTATGGTTGTTTTGTTGGATGCATACACAACAACTGTTGAGCTGTTGTTGAGTTTTACATTTTAGCTTTCAATTGTTATTGCTAGTATATTAAAATATGATTGGCTTTGGGTATTTATCTTGTACCCTATGACCTTGTTACACTCATTTATTTGTCCTAGGATTTTTTATAGATTATTTGAGATTTGATACATAGACAATTGAGTCATTTGCAAGTAAGGACAGTTTTATTTGTTTATTTTCGATCTATAAACATTTTACTTCCTTTTCTTGTGTCATTGAACTTGATAGGGCTCTCCTGAACAAATTGAAAAGGAGTAATGAGAGTGGATACCCTACTCTTCCCTGGTATGTGAAACATTCGATCTTATGCTTTTAAACATTAAAGCAACATGGATGAAGCTGGAACATATTATTCTTAGCAAAGTATCTCAAGAATGGAAGAAAAAGTATCCAATGTACTCAACCCTACTATGAAGCTAATTTATAGATTTCATATGAAGGTTATAACCCAACCCAAGAATATGGGGAAAGGGGCAAGGGAAGGGAGGGAAGGGGAGGGGGGAGATTGGGGTGGAGGGAGGGTAACTGGTGGGGCCACACCTACGGTGCATCTTAGAAGGGTACAGGCGAAACTTACTAAATGCAGAATACAAATGTCTTCATATAGTGATTAAAAGGCCATGAAGGCTATGTTAAACAAACAAACAAAAAAATGTTAAAGGAATGTTAACTGTGATTTTTGTTTTAGACGTGCTTCACTGACTTGGTGATGGTGATCATGTGATTTTTCTTCTTAAATTTGTGGCTATGATGAATTGTGATGATTGATTTCTGAATTTAGAAATAGGTTTGCATTTCTAGAATAAATAAGGAAATTGGTATTGTTGTATTAAGTGTTTTACATATCACTGAATTGAATTTTCTAATATCTACTGGAGTGTGGCATGACAGAACCTCCTGGGAAGATCTCTGCCTTCTCCAATCTCTGGGACATAAGTGGGATTGTATTTCTATCTCATTACTTTCTTTCTCTGTCATACGTTTTGACTTTTCCTGCTACCCCCTCTGATAAAATTGCCCCAAATTATTTGCACTTACATTCTCCTAAATTCTCAATTCACTGAAGTTTATCTCCTGTTGACACCTATCCCATTGAAGCTGCTCTTTATAAAAGTAACACAATCTCTTTATTAGTAAGTTCAGTGGGCATTTCTCATTTATTTACTTTCCATCTCAACTAAATTTAACACTTCGCCACTTCCTCCATCTCCTTGCATCTTTAAAACTATTTTCTAAATCTAAGATTAGGTTCTTCCACTTGTTAATATCATCTGCTATTTCTTTTCTTAGGGTTTCATAATTTTCTTTGTAGAGTAAGATTACACCACATCACCAAAGCTGCAGATGCTGGCATGGATGTGGAGAGATGGGAACACTTTCACATTGTTGGTGGAACTGCAAACTAGTGTAGTCTCTTTGGAGGGAAGCGTGGAGAATCCTCAAAGAACTCAAATTAGACTTCCCATTTGACCCCACATTCCCACTACTAAGCACCTACCCAGAAGAAAAAAAAATTATCATAAGGAAATTTGCATTAGATTGTTTATTGCACCTCTATTTACAATCGCCAGGACATGGAAACACATGGAAACAGCCTAAATGTCCATCAACTCAGGAATGTATTAACAAATTGTGGTGCATGGACACCTCGGAATATTATTCAGCCATAAAAAGATGGTTATTTTACATCTTTTGTAATATCCTGGATGGAGTTGAAACACATTCTTCTTAGTAAAGTATCACAAGAATGGAAAAGCAATTATCCAATGTACTCAATACTAATATGAAGCCAGTAAATAATCTAATGTATGCGCACATAGTAGAAAAACCTTATTTCAGTTCAAGTGTGGGGAGAGGTAATGAAGAAGGAGGAGGGGGAGAGCATTAGGGTGCTCCCACTGAATGAGCACAGAGTGGAAGTGTTTGGCACACCTTTTGTGTATTTTATAACTGCAAGAGGGACTCTACTTAAAAAAAATCAAATATTTTGACCTGATTATTTGTACCCTCACATTAACTTGAAATAAATTTACTTAACAACTCCCCCAAATCAACCCAACAAGAAAAAAAAATAGAAAAATAATACTTTATTCCTAACTTCTGTTTGAACTCCCTTCCTTCCTCCCTTCCTTCCTCCTTCCCTCCCTTCCTTCCTTCCTTTTTAGGTTTTACAACAGGTGTTATCTGAGTTGTTACTTTATTCTATTTTATTTTATTTTTTATTGTTTGGGATTCATTGAGGGTACAAAGAATTAGGGGACACTGATTGCATGTGTTATGCAAAGTCCCTCTTATACTTGTATCCCGCCCCTTGTGTCATACACCCTGATTCCCCTTCCTCCTCCCTCCTCCCCTCTCCTTGCTCCCTCATTCCCCTTCCCCCCACCTTGTATTAGCTCATCTACTGCCTCCATATTGGAATTCAGTACATTGGATTCTTGTTTCTCCATTCTTGTGATGCTTTACTAAGAAGACTGTGTTACAACTCAATACAGGTTTATACAAAAGATGTAAAGTCTCCATCTTTTGTCTGAGTTTTCTTGATACTATTTGACAGTTCTCTCTGCTCGTATCTGTGTTTGTTCTCCTCAGCACTCCACCTTGTACCTCTTCCTTCTCGTTTCTCAACTCACATGCCTTTGGGAACAAAAAGTAACATAAATACCTGAGGATAGCTGTTGTTAGTATCTGTGCACGTCCTGCCTAAATTGCTTAGGCAACGCACAGATTACCTTTTCAAATGTTATGTTTTCTCCTTAAACAATATCACTCTCTCCCATTTGTGAGTTCATATACTTCTAATCTACATCTTCATTTCCTTGCTTGTGAATTTCTCCCCAATTGAAAGGATGTTTCTGTTTAGATGTCCCATGTTCATGTCAATTGGTGGGACCTCACCTATTGTGCATAACGCAAGGTACATGTCAAATCTATTAAGAGTAGAGTATAAATGTCTTAACACAACAAATAATTGGTTGACATGAAGGCTATGTTATTCAGTTTGATGTAAGCATTCCAAATGTAAAACCAGCACATTGTACCCCATAATTGCATTAATGTACATAGTTATGATTTAATAAAAAAATTGAATGTTCCTTTTTTGCTCTCAAACTCAGTAACTGACAGTACTCAAGAGGTTGTGTGTGCCGGAAACCAAGCCACAATCTTTGCATTCTTTTCTTGCTTCCAGAATTTCACCCATCATTCATTTTCTGTCAATTTAATCTCCAAATATTTGTCAATTTTTTCTACTAACTTCCATCTTCATCACTAATCCCCTGCTTAAGACCACCATTAACTCTCGCCTGAGTTCATGCTAACCACTCTTCCTTCAACACTAGATATGGCAATGTTGCAGTTTCCCAATTTACACTTCTCTCTCCTCTTTACACTTTCTCTCTGGATAAATGTATTGCTCCTGTGCAGGACTATGTTTATCTCTCTCTTGAGCTATGCATCTTTATTAATTGCTTATCTTGAATGTCTCTTAAGATATTTCATAGAGTGCTTATACATAAACTCTTACTGTTTTCACCTGCTTTTTCATCCCTCTTTCCTATTTCACTCACTATTCTCTCTGTGCTCAATCCCTTTCCTAACCACCCACTATCCCTCCACTAAGTCTAAAATATATCCCCTATCTTCTCTATATATCACTTTCATATTTTTCACTTCAGCCTTGAAATTTTAGGCTTAAGTGATCCCCCTGCCTTAGCCGCTTGAGCAGTCAAACTACAAGTGCACAATACAACACATGGGCATTTATTATTATTTTTCTTTTTGTAAAGATGGGGGTCTGCCTGCTACCTTGTTGAGGCTGGTCTTGAACTCAAGCAATCCCTCTGGCTTGGCCTTCTAGTCGCTGGGATTATAAATGCGAGCCATACACATTTACTCTTTAAGTATAATTTGTCTGCCTACCATTGCACGGATGTTTCCCTTGCTGTTCTAGTTCTGGGTCCTTCATCTCTCTTCCCTTCTCTGGAAAGCACCGTCAGTATTAGCATGATTTCTTGACTTAAAAATAACAGGCTATGGCTGGGCACTGATAGCACAGTGGTTACGGCACCAGGCACATACACCGAAGCTGGTGGGTTCCAACTCATCCCAGGCCTGCTAAACAATTACAAGTACAACAAAAAATAGCCAGGCATTGTGGCAGGTGCCTGCAGTACCAGCTACTTGGGGGGCTGAGGCAAAAGAATCGCTTAAGACCAAGAGTTGGAGGTTGCTGTGCGCTGTGATGCCACAGAACTCTACGCAGGCTGACAAAGTGAGACTCTGTCTGAAAACAAACAAACAAGCAAGCAAACAGCTGATTTTTAAAAAGTGTGTGTGTGTGTATTTTTTTCTGAGATAACTGAAAACACTAAAGTGGTACCAGCTTTAGAGACAAAAGCCCTAATTCAATTCTCTTGGTGATCAACATGGTATGAATACAGTTCTGATCTCCACAATCCAACTGCTCTGAGCTGACTGATCTGAGCAGTGCAGGAAGGAGAAGGAATCGCCCTGCCTGTCATAAAACCCTAATCAGGTCCCACCCATGGCACTCACACAATAGGAGATGAGCAATAAATTACCAGAGATTTACACTCTTTAGGGATGCTTTGAGTGGCACAAAATCAACAAACAGAAATACCAAAGACAATATAAATGAGCTTTATTCTACATGCCAAGAAATGTAGAAATACGTAGGTGGGTATATTTGTTCAGTAGTTTGCAGATGTCAGGCACAGCCTTTCTGTGATTCTTTTGACTCTTTTCATACTCATCATTATAGGAGCTGCAATGCTTCTGATGTTCCTTATTCATTATTGTAAAGGAAAAAAAGTTGCAGCAAAGGAAATCACCAATATACTTCTAAGGTCGCTTGCCTGAAAGACAGCTGAAAGACCACAAAATTACATATTTAACTCATGCAGCCTCAGGCTCAGCTATGGAGATAGATAAGAAAAGAATATTGGTGTTGCATGCTTGTTAGCCCACTTGAAGTCTTGTTTTTGGTACTAAAAGCAACCTCAAAATCCTGTTAATCAACTCCTTAAACTCTGGACTCCTATGTATGTTTTTCTTTCTTTTTTTTTTAAATTTTCCTCGCCTGAAAACATCTTTTCCTTCTGATCTTTGCCTCTTTTATTAATCATTCAAATGTCAGCTTAAATTTCACCTTTTCAGATAATTCTTTCCTGGATATTTTGTCTTAACTTGCCTTTTTTCAAGAATTCTCTATTGTGCTAATCAAGTCATTTCTTTCATATATCTTATCCAATCATGGAATTTGTATTTAATGTTTTGTTTCCCTTTTAATAATTCTCTGTTAACACTAAGTTTATAAGTAAACCAATTGCTTAATTCATAAATATGTACCAGTCTCCAGCACAGTTAGCCATATAGGTGAAGTTCAATAAATCTCCGTTAACTAAATACATAAACAAATGAATTGATGCAGTGAGCAGAAATCTGAAAGTTTTTTTTTTTTTTTAAATCAAACTGGTGAGCTAATACGGAGGCAGGTAAAACTCTTTAGGTACAGAAAATGTGTAGAATAGTTAAGGGCTTCACATTCTTAGTAGATGAAACACAGAACAATGAGGGAACTCAAAAGATACAAAAAGGCGGCTTTAGCTCCCCAATTAGCAAACAGATAAAAACAAAAACAAACAAACAAAAACAAAGGTGCTTATTCCAAAGAAGGCTATTCTTCAAAGTTACATTGTAAATCAGTTAGTCCTTCACATGATTACAATTAGCCCTCTTCTTGTCACATCTTCGTGGAGTGGAAACTGTATTTTCAGTGTGATTTACCCACATTTATCTGAAGTTCTAGCACTTAGCCAATTTTGAAATGTTTGCATTTCTTGCCTGCTTTTTACTCTGTTTTGAGAAAATAATTTTATGGTCTCCTATGCTTTTATGTGTGGTCACACAGCCCTTCCTGTGACACAAAGAAACCCTCCCCCCAACTTTGCCTTTCCCCACATCACTTTCATGGCTTTAATTACTTCCCATCCTGTGGACACCAATGTATGTGTCACTTCTATATGAAAGTCTGAGCTGTGTGCACCTGTCTGTGCCTCTTTGGGCATACTTCTCCTAGGATAGCTCTCACTGTGCTGAAGTGCGATTCTTTGTATTCACCTGCTTCTTTCAATGCAGTGAAAGCTCTGTGAGCACAGGACAATGTCTATTCTGTCCATTCTTGCATCCCTAATTCCTAGCTCTGCGTCTGCAACGTATTAGGCCCTCAGTATGCAATCTGAACTAATGCATATAATAGCATAGAGTGATTTATGCTCTATATCAGGATCTAAGAATGCCAATTCCAATTTACTTTTGCTATGACAAGATATCTACTTTTACTGTATCTTTAATAATTATGTACAAATATTTTGATTCATACACGAGGGTGATTTTGTTTTTATTTTATCACTTGGTATTTGTGTTTACCTTTGAAGCGCTGACCTGTGTCTTCAGACCATTTATGGAATATAAAATTGTTTATTTGTAACTGTTTGTCCATTAAAAAACCCTGCTAGATTTTGGCTCATTTTGTTAGCGTGTTCAACAAATGACTCTTGAAACATTTTTTTTTTTACTTTCATTATTTTTCAGTATTCCCTTTATCCTTTCACTTATTTCATCTTATCTATATCCACTCTAGTTTGTATTGGTTGATTATTGTTGGCCACATTTGATTTTGTTTTTCTTTGTGGAATGGTACATCTTTACTATTATTTTCAGTTGCTTAACTCATGAAACAAATACTAATCAGGCACATCCATACATCCCTCAGTAGAGCATAAAGGAAATGATAAAACATGAGAGGCAGTTCTTCACCTTCACTATCAAACCACAGGAAGGGAAAAGCACTTATTTGTAAATAGATCATGTATTTTCGGTGAATTTAGAACACAGCTGTTCTCGGAAGGCCAGGAGAGGCTTCTCCTGGGAATCGGTGTACAAGAGTTGATCAGGTAACCCAGAGAGACATAGATGGATTTTAAAGTATTAGAGATAATGAACTGCTTACGAAGTCCATTTAAGACAACTGGAACGTAAAAACCTGGAAATAAGAAACTGTGTAATCTGAAATTTTGTGCACTCATATTAATTCAAAATAAAGGAAAAATACAGACACAAAGAAAAAGAAAAGACATTTCATTTCTGTTTAATAATGATACTGCTTAAAGTTTTCTATTTACTCTGAGGATAGCCTACACTAGGTGCCATTTGATTTTAAATTAAATTTACAAAGGTCATTTTTACCCTCTGTGACTTTAATAAAATAAATTTAATTAAATTGAAATATGTGCGCAGGTATTTGTAAAGAAACGAGGTTCCAGTTGGCAGGTAAAAGGTCACATGTTATGAAGAATTAGGAAATCCTCTTCTAGCCACAGGCATCAGTCACCCCACAATGACACACTGAGGACCCACTAACCCCTTCCTTGGGGACCTCCTCCAGTACAATGTAGGAAAATATCTGAAAAACTTCAACCTTTCAATTTGAAGCCCAGGGTGAAAATTTAGAGCTATGGTGTGCTCAATCCCCAGGCCCTAAACTGCTATCTCTGCAGGACCAGGTGTCATGAATTAAGCTCATTCCACTGCTGGGAAGCTTCTTCCTTTAGGTCTCCAGCTCCCTGCCACAGAGGCAGCCCTGCCCCTGTGTCTTGCTGGGTTCAGCTCTTTCTCACACTCCTATTCTCCTGCAAAAGTTTGGTGCTCAAGTATCTCAAGAATGGAAGAAAAAGTATCCAATGTACTCAGCCCTAATATGAAGCTAATTTATAGCTTTCATATGAAGGCTAAAACCCAATTATAGCACAGGAATACAGGGAAAGGGGAAAGGGAGGGGAGGGGAGGGGGTTGGATGGGTAGAGGGACGGCAATTAGTGGGAACACACCTATGGTGCATCTTAGCAGGGTATTGGTAAAACTTATTAAAGGTAGAGTATCAATGTCTTTATATAGTGATCAAGAAAATGCCATGAAGGCTATCTGTAACAGTACAATCAAAATATTTCTGAATGTATATGAATCGTGCCCTATGATCGCACCAATGTACATAATTATGATTCAATAAAATTATTAAAAAAATTTGCCTTCCAGATTTTGTGATAAAAAGAAGAGGGGCCACCATGCTGAGGGATTCTCCTGCAAAGCAGGGTTTGAACCTGGACAACACTACGCCACGGATTCTGACCTTAAGATGAAAAGATGGGTAAGCTTAAGAAGGCATCCAGCAGGTGACAAGTTGGTCACTATTACACAATCCAACAATAGCACTGTAAGAAGTGAGCAGTATCTCAAAAATATGTAACTTTTCCAGGCATGCTTATAACCCAAGTTCCTCTTTTTATCTATCTCCCCGTATAATTTTTTATTCCCCTATTATGGCGCTTATTAGTCACATCCTTAAAATGAAAAAGGAGCTGTGATTATATTTTTATGAATAGTAAAATCCAAAGAAAGAGTGATTAGTGGCAGCCTGACAAAGGAAGAGCAGCCCATCTTTTCAGAAAAGGTGCAAGATGAAAGGGGACTGCAGATTGCTAAGGAGGGACCTTGGGGATGCAAACTGCACGAAGGCCTCCCAGGGCCCGGCACGTGGCCAGCCTGCCTCTGCGCCTGTTACCCTGCATCTCCTCTCGGGGAAGGATGTGGCTTGCTGCCACCATGATTGACGCACAGAATCACAGACGTGTCACAGCATTAAGAAGCTTCATGACTACAAAGACATGCAGCTTTCAAGTGAGCTTTAACTGAGCTTAAATATAGAGCACAACTGTCAAACCACACAGGCCTCTCTTCCAATCTGATATCATTAAAATGATATTTTGAACTGATTCTAATGTGGAACGATAGGGATGCCGTTACTGGAGGAGATGGGTCAACTCTGGGTTAGAGCTGAAAACCACTGATTGCCTACTCTTAAAAATGCTTTATTTTAATGGTATTATAGTAGCAAAGTTGTTGCTTATTTTAAGTATTTGATTGCCTACTAAATTTTGCTTATTCTAAGAAAAATTATATAATAGTATGTAATATAACATGAATTTAGCATAGACCGAAGGCCAAGATTTTTTTTAAGTACATGTTATTATCAAACAAAACTTATAAAACAAAATGTATTGAACTAGCCATCATCCCCTATAAAACCAGTTGATTTCTATAGCATACCTTAAACAATTTATACATACAACATTCAAATAAGTATTTGAGTGGTATAAGACAGAATATAAGAATATAAGCCCATGTGGGGCTTATAAGCCCTTTCTACATGCATCTGAAAGAACTGTGCTATAACTTTCTAGCAAAAATATAACAAACCATAGTTTAAGGAAGGCAAAATTTTATGGCTTAGGCTGTGTATGACTCTCATATACAGACTCAATAAACACGTTTTCAAAATATATACATCAACTTTCCATGTAACAAAATTAATCATTCTGACAAATGAAGTTGGGAACTTGATAATGAGTATCAGAATAATTTGCTTTTTTGGAAATTTACAAAATAAGAAGAATGAGGGAGGGGTGGGGAAAGGAAGAGCAGAGAGAGAGAAGGAGTAAGGGGGGTGGGGTCTTGGGGTCTTGGTGTGTGCCTTTGGGGGGCAAAACACGATTGTAAGAGGGTCTTTTCCTAACAAATGCAACCAGTGTAACATGGTTTCTTGTACCCTCAATGAATCCCCAACAATAAAAAAAAAAAAAAAAAAAGTTGGGAGCATGGGGAAAAAAAAAAAAAAAAACTCAGATTCCTTTACTTTTATTCCCATGTCTTTTAATTGAAATAATACTTAGAAATAGCTTTATGGAAGTGCTTTAATAATACCAAAAGAACAGAAAAGCAAAAGAGATTATTGTTAACATCATTCACTGGGCAATTTACTAATTTCTTTTATATTGGAAAATGAAGCTCAACTGAAGCTAATTATTTTTTCAAGTTTAAAAAATTGGTGATTGCTCTTGTGATTCCCACTTAATAGCAGTTGGGTAGGCATTTTACATTATTTTAGACTACAGGAAAAGACAGGGCAGGGTGACAGTGTTCTTACCTGGGCTGGGAGTTTGAACCTATCTTTTGTCCAAAAGACTCTTATTTTTTTGTCCTGGGTGAGAGTGAACTTTGGATACCCAGAATGGATAGATTAAAACAGTAGGAGACTGCGCTTCTCCATGGAAATAATGTACTGAAAATATTTCACTAGTTGGTTTTTGAAGTACTTATGTCACTTAAGAAGTAAATATGCATACGTGTACCAGTCACAATGTTAATAATGGATATTCTTCCCTTTTATCCTTCCACAATATTTACCAATTGTCCCATTTTATGTCAAGTTTTATACTGGGCACAAATATCCTGACTCATTTTCCTAGTTGAATTGAAAACAATGGCATGTGAACCCTCAATCATAGTACACTGAGATAATTTTGTGCTATGAGAAGGAAGGAATATTTGAATTATCTTGAAGGATGAGCAGCAAGGAACCAGAGGAAGGAGAGATGGGTGATGTGTTTGCTATTGAGAATGTAGGTATCCAGAGGCAGCATGTTACATAAAGACAGGACGAAGTTAAGGATGGTAAATTGTTTGGTGTTCTTGGAACAACAGGGTTGGGCTAGCTGAGTGCCAAATGATAACACTGAAGGCTTAGGCAAAGGTCAGGTCTTTGAAGGTTGTGTGATGTTAACATTTCCCATAGAGAACAGACATCCAGTGTCCTGTCTGTTATGGACATCTGGAATCCATAGATTGAAGAATCAGTATTAATTGTAGGATTTTAGTTTTCAAATTTCTTCTTCTTTTTTTTTTTTACTTCAAGAGTAATAATAATATTATCACTCCATCTTGGGTAGTTTTGAGGCTTCCATCTTTGGAAAGTAATTAACATGGAACAGGCTGTGCTGAAGGTGGTCCCTCCATAGGACTTTAGATACCATCCTTTCTCCTTATCTCAAAGTCTTTACTCCTGAAATTATTTTTCATTTTGAGTCATTAGTTTCTCTCTCCCTTTTGAATAATTTCTATAAAGCCACAAAAAATTAAAATCCACTAATTGCTTTGGTTTAGAAAAAATTCCCCCTTTTATCATATTCTCTACCAACCATAGCTTAATTCTTCCCTTTTCTTAAAAAGATGTCTGTAGTGTTCCATCTACCCATTGTCGCTTCACGTTTTGTAATCTGATCAAGCTTCCACCTCTATGATTCCCCAAGACTGTTCATGTCAAGGTTATCAGTCATCACCAATGGTAATTTCTCTATTTTTCTGTCCCTTTTTGTTTCTGCAGCAATAGGTGTGGGTGACTTCTCTCTGGGGAGATGCTTTCTTCTTTTGGCTTCTCTAACATCACTCTTGGCTGATTGTCCTCTTACCTCCCTGCCAGTCCTGCTCCATCCCTTTGCTGTCTCTCAGTGGTCTTTGTCCTTGGCCCTTTTCTCTACATTTGTCCTCTCATTCGGTACCATGGTTTTAACAACACAGACCAACACAACTACATCACCACCTCTGATCCTTTCCCAGGACTTGGCACACAGAATCAAGCAATCCCCTTACTATGGCTTTTCAAAAAGTTCCTATCTCACAACTCTATCTATGTTCCTGACTTCACCACAAAAGACTCTCCCCTTTGTTCATTACACACAGTCACATTACCTTTTATAAGAATAAAATTTCTAGGACACACACACTTTACCCCTTCTGTCACAGGGGGCAAGTTTATGTGAACTGTATACTTCATTTGGGAGGCTCTTCTTGCGACCTGTATATGACTGCTCTCTACAGCCTTCATGAGAACCTTATCTAGGGCAGTCCCCACCTACTCAGTCTCACATGGCCTTATTGTAATTCTTCACATAACTGTTATTTGATCATTTTCCCTTTTTCGTCTTGAATGATTGATTATCTTCTCTTCCCTGGAATGTTAGCCCCATGAGAGTGGGGAATTTATTAATCTTGCTGATTGTTTTATTCTAGGACACTGCCTGGCAGTTGTAAATGCTCAACAAATATTTGTGAAAAGGAGCAAATACATGTTGGTTTTCTCACAGGAACTCTGTAAGCATATGTGTCTCAGTGAATGAATGAGAACCACGATACTTATCTTCTTTTAGTGGCCAGACTTTGCACAGATCCATCACATGCATCATATCATTCCATATGATCTTTCTTGGGTCACTGAGTTTTACTTTTTCCTGAGTTTGTTCCCCTGGAAGATCATCTTACTTTCTTTGAAATTTTTTACTTTGTTCCTTTCATCCAGAAGGAAAGAGAAGCAACAATTAGTGCTGTCATTAACTATAGCTGCTCTTGAAGGGTTAGAGACCCATCTAAATTTGTGGTAGCAGAGCAGTGATTTTCAGCAAAAAACTTTTTAAAAGATCACTGATTAAATTATTTTTGAAAGAAATTCAAAACAAAGTATATATTTTTTTATAATCCTTTTTTTTTTGATCAACCTAATTTAAGTATGCTGAGTTGTAGTTTTGAGCATGCTGTGGGGTAAAATAATGTTGAAAAACACTGTTCTAGAGGTTTCCTCCTAGAGTGGAGTGGGGATTAATGTGACTTTCTGACGAGGTTACTTAGAAATACCTTGGCACAGAGGCATGTTTTTATGTATATATACATAAGACATTAGGTGGACAGGCATGCTGCTGATGTGAAATGGAGGATTAAACAGAGGCCAAAAGGAATGGCTGCAGAAAGGGAAACATTGGAGCGACATATCTTGTTTCTCATCCCAGTTTGGCTCTTTCTAGCTGTGTGATGTTGAACTAGTTATTTAATATTTTGTGTTACAATTTCTTTATCTTTAAAGTAGGCATAACAATATTTACTCCATGAGATTATTATTTGGACTAAGTTGAAATCAATATTACCTTTTTTTTTTGCACCTGATATATTTTCCAGAACAATGTAAATGTTTGCTATAATTAATAACAACAGAGGCACCAGTGAAATTATCTCCCCATTCTAAGAGCTGACTTATTCAAATAATAGTCTCATTTTCAATCAAACTTTTACATAGAATTTTTGTTAAAATCAAATTTAAAGCAATAGAATATAAACAACAGTCAAGTATCCACTTTAAAAGAATCTTGCTTAAATTGCCCTGAATAATTTTTACTTTGCTCATAGCTACAGCCACATAACAATGCAGTAGGCCACTGCATACACTCCTGGACTCCACCACTCAGTGAACATTGAAGCAGTGAGCATCAGGCAGGGATGCTGGGTGAGTACAGCTTTGCATACTCAAGTAATTTCCTTCCAATTTAATCTAGTTAAAATTTTCTGAGAGAATTCATTGTACCAGCATTCTATTAATCATTTTCACGTGGATTTACAACATATTCTATAAGGTAGGCATGATGGTTACAGTCTTATTGATGAGGAAACTGATGTTTAGGGTGGTTAGTAACAGGTCAAGGTACAGAGCCAGTATTCAAATGAAAATCTATCTAATTCCAAGATTGGATGTCCATAGTCTTTGCTACTTATGTCTGTCACCATTGTGCTCACTTTGTTCTTAACTCAGAAACTACGTCCTGACTGTGTTCATACAGCTGCCAAGATAATCTCTCCAGTTGCCACTGCCAACCTGGAGGTGGGTAGAGAGAAACATATTTGATTACTGGCTACCAGATGGTTTCCATAGGTTTTCATCCTCTCCCGTGATCTTGTTCCCCTACAAAGTTATTCTACTTTTCCTTCCATATTTTGCATATAGTTGTCCCTCAGTATCTGGTGAGGGCATTAGTACCAGTATCCCTATGATACCAAAATCCATAGGTATTCAGTTCTCTGATATAAAAAGGTAAAACATTTGCACATTAACCTATACACATTTTCTTGTATACTTTAAATCACTCTGATATTACTTATAATACCTAATACCATGCCTACATTTCACTTCATTCATGTGTATTCCACTTAGAACTTGGCACACAGCAAATTTAAGTCATGCTTTTTGGAACTTTCTGAACTTATTGGTTGAATTCACAGATGTGGAACTCTCTGATACAGAGTGCTGACTGTGTACGTACATAACTGTGATCCCAGAGAAGTCCTCTGTACCTAAAGACAAACATGAATTGATAAATTTACCAGCAGGTCCAAGAGGCCTTTTGTTAAGTGTTGTTCACTATCTAACCTCTCTCACTCAGTCTTCTTCTCTATTTTGAATCTCATGGTTGCCAGGATATATAATTCCAAACCTTCATTTTACCCAGTTTTAATGTCATCAAGCCTTTCACCAAAGTCTGGTCAAGTAAATGCCAATTTGGAGATTTCAGCTAAGGACCTTGTGATTGTTAGATAACAGAATCATCTTGCGCTCACTGTCACAGAAGGAGCAGACAGCTGGGAGGTGCTTTCCAAATAGATGAAGTACAGGAATCTCCAAGGATAAAGAGGCACAAACTTGCCTTCTCCCTTTTGATATCTGTTTTTCAAGGAGGGAGTATGAAGTATTAACATTACTCTAGGAGAACTCTATTTTCTGATAACTTCTTGTTCTCTTTAATTAATTTAGTACTTAACTGATATGTAGAAGGACAGGGGTACAGGGAATTAGAGGAGGCAAGACACAGAAGGAAGAATGGCAGATGCAGGAAAAGAATGAAAGAGGGACATGGAAGAGGACAGAGGCACAAGAAGAAGGGAAGAGAAGTGAAATGTTTTGAGCAACCTCAGTGTATCTGAAACTGCTGTGGAGATTCTGCCTGATTCAATACAATTCAGGGCCATAGATACTATTAATCCTTAAAAAGTAATTTACTGAGATGTAGGCAGAAAGCATCAGGTGCCAAAATCACACTTCAGCTAGGAGCAGAGTCTGGCCACAACTTTACTATCTTTTTTTCTAACTCAGTTAATCCCCATAAAACTCCATGAAGTCAAATTCTGCCCTTCATTAGAGAGGAGGAAACATAGACTTTTAGTAGTCAAATAAGTTTGTAAAATGCTGGCTTAAATGTAAGCTGGTTTCTTGATTATAGGACTTCTCAAAAATTTTACTCTATTAATAGTGATTCTGCAAGAAAAGGGCACATCACCTTGTTTCACAACATATTTGCACATTAACCTATGCACAGTTTGTTTCACAAACTCATCGCTCATGCATTTTTACATAAATCATTTTTCAAGTCTTTGGAGCTATCAAGAGAAAATAAGATTATTCAGCTAGGACTGGGCTGGTTCAAAAGCCAAAGCTGATCCATGTTCATGATTTACCCTGAGGAAAAGTACCTAAACTTTGTGAGCTTTCATTTGCTCATCCATACAATGAGGAAATCATTTCTTTTTCTTCTTTTGCTCTGACCTTGTAGGTTATCATGAGTGAAATAGGGCTTACTTATTTATTATGGCAGGGAAGAAATTTCTCATCCTCTCTTCTTCAGATCCTTCAGGAAAGCCCTTCCATCCACTGAATAAAACTTCCCATGGGGGTGCCAGATGGTATGGGAGCAGAATCCAAAGGTTAGTAAGTAACCCTACCATGGCTATGCAGTGCTCTTGGAAATTCATTACTAAGGTCTTATGTAAACTCTGAGCCCTTCTCATTTAGATCCCAAAGCTAAATGAGCTGCCCTGATTGGGCTGTGTTTCACATTTATTTGCAAAGAACAGAATCAGCATTGGAAGATTATAATCTAGATCCCTGGATAAGAAAATACAGCACATTTAGAGATATCCACTTACCAGCTATGTGACCTTGGACAAGTTGTTTAGTTTTTTTGTGGCACAATTTCCTTGTTAGGACAAAGATAAATGAAATGATTTGCTATGACCCACCCCCCCAATCTTTTCTTTTCCCTTTGTTTCCCTTTTTCCAAAGTTAAAAAAAGTTCACAATTCAAATTGAAGGTGTTGGCTGTAACATATAGCATATAGTGTGGATTTCTCTACTATAACATCTCCCAAAGAACATTGGCTTTCTTGCTAAAGATGTGGTTAAAACAGTACACTTTCATAGCAGTAGCAGTTGAGGTGGGAGGAGAGAGAAATCCTCCCTTATCAGGCTGTGAAATCTTCCTCCTTATCTCTTGTCATTGTGGTTTGTACAGATCTGATCCCTGCCTGCTCGACCTTGCTTAATCTGTAACTCCAGTTCATCTCTCAAGTCTCAGCCTTACCTTCTTTCAGAAAGTCTTCCCTGTCCATCCTCAGCCTAAGTGAGGGGAGCCTGCCAGAGCCCCTGCCCTTCCACCACTTGCATTGGTATTGCACTTACATGGTCACATATCTTCCCAATACACCCATTCGGCTTCCCTAGACAGCCCAGTGGGGGAAGAGACCAGGCTTTCTTGCTCACCACTCTACCCTAGCCCACAGCATATGCCCTGCAAGAGCACACAGATGAACAAATGATGAAGATACATCATTTGTCCAAGTTAATTAGCGACAACTAAGCTGACTCTCGAGACCATGTGTTTTCCACTGAGCCTCATTAGCTACTAACCAAATTGTTAGATTATACAAGCATGCTTGCATTTTACCAATCAACTGACTTATTAAAAGAGCCGTACTTATTTACTGAATTCTATGATGAGTCTTAGGCTGTAAGCTCTATTTTATTCTTAGGAGAAAAGTTAAGATGACCTTTTAGTTCAGTTAATTTGAACAAAATCAGTACCCTTAATGGGAAGCTGGAATTGTATTTATACTTAACTCCTGAGAGGCCTACAATTGAATGGAAGAGTGTGACATGCTAATGGATAGCATCTGATCTACATTATTATACTACAATAGAGGGGGATATGAAATCCTTGCTGTCCATATGAAAAAACCAATGACAAGAATTTTAAAAACTACAAAACTTTAAACAGACCATTATTGAAAAGAAGAAATGGAAGCAAAAACACCAGATAATTCAGGAAAATACCTGACTTCTCTCTTGGGATCATTCAGTAGTTATAATGAGTCAAGCAATCTTACATATTTCAATTAGTTGTGAAATAAAGGGAAATATTGGCAAGGGGAGAGTGAAATATTTTAAACAGATAATCCTTATATGACCACACCACCAGTTTCTTATGAAGCTATCCAAAGTTTTAAAACAGAATATATTGCACAAAAATAAATGTTGGTGTTAGTAAAAGGATATATTTTCAACATAGGTTTTAAAATATGAAAGTATCAAGTGTTCATTAGTGGTTGGTTTTAAATATAAGATCTTTGCAATTTGAATATAGCTTTTTGTGGTTTATTAAACTATGAAAGTATTTACTTTATAAGGACCCTTCAGCAGCTGAAGCTCTAGCTTAGATGGGGATGGGCCCCCTGGTTGAGGAGACTCTTCTCTCCCCCCTCCTAAAGACCCCAAAGACTTGTTCTTTCCTAAAATTTTTAAACTGCTTTCACCTTCTTTCAGAGATGGTATATTAGAAAGATTGTGGCTCTCAGACAGATCTGGGCTTAAATCTCAATTCTGACAGTTCCTATCTGAACCTGGCGTTATATACTTCTTTGGTCTTTGATTTTCTGCCTTTGTCCAGGTGAGGTTCTATAAAAATGAGATTAAAAGCTCAAGTTTCCTGATTATAAGAACTATTAAAAAAATGATAGCTACTTTCTAGCTGGCAGTTCACAAAAATCCACTTGTGCTGGTAACTTCAGAGAATAAAAATGGAAAAAGCAAAGTTGTATACAGACGTGGGAGCTCTGGAGACGTGCAGAGTGCAAGATCATGCTATAAGAAACAGCTGTTGCTCATCTCCAGCTGGTTGTTATTTTAAAATAGCAATTAATTTAAAAAAAGTTTAGACCTCTGCTGTCAACTAACATGAAGAGACCAAATTTATCTGCTTGACACAACTAAGAAAACCAGAGAATCTATAAAACAACAGTTTTCAAGAAAATTGGACTCGAAGCAACAAAATAACAAGCTCCCCCACCCCCTGGAAAACAGTAGGCAAAGGAAGAAATTGCTGTGATCGCTGCAGTTTGTTATCTAAACAGTCTCTGGGCCAAGCGCAGCCTGACAGCTTCTGACTGAGAGTCTGGACAAGGCCAAGGTGAAGAGCATTCACAGGGCAGAATAGTATTAGCCTCTAAAGATGTGGACATTATTATCCTAATTTCGTTGTGGGGACTGCAGTGACATGTACAAGATCATGTGGCAGGATATGTATAAGATCTACATTAATAGATGCTCTCTTCAGTTTTTTTTTACCTTGTTTGCTTTTCTCCTCAAATCCTTTTAGGATAGAGCCTCTGTTACTTCCCATTACTAATAATTAAGATTATTGAGCATGAATTTTATGTCAGCAATTATTTTAGGAACCTTATATGTAATAAGTTTTTAAGGGAAATATGATATTGATTATTAAACATGGAAAACACATTTTCAATTATAAATGGACATATGTATGGTCTATAACCAAGGTCTTCCTGGGTTGAATAAACAAATACAAATTCATGAATTATTTGGCTGGACTTTGTATAGAAAAGTCACGTATTTTCACACTGATTTTCTCTGCCACACCTAGAAGTCAGCATTCCATTTTTGTCATAAGTATTTCCACATGCATATGAATTATTCCACATCCTCCTTTCCACTCATGCATTCAGATCTTTCAATAGTCTAAAAAGAATAATGTATAAACTATACTATAATGGAAAGACTTTTCAACTCAGGTTTTACAACACACCCACTAGTATGTTAGAGTTTGAATGACGTAATAGAATGGATTTAAGTTCTGGCTCGATCTTCAGTTCACCAACTCACCAAACAAACTATGCGAAGTGCCCTTGTGTAACAAGAAGAGTAGAGCTCTTGCCACAAGGCAGCTGTAAGTAATGTATGAGATAATTCTGGTGAAATGTTAGGACATGGTATCTATTCTAAAAGGTTAGAGGTTTATATACATTTATACACAAATAATTTATTTTATTTTTTTGCATGTGTTATTTCTTTTTTTTATTAAGTCATATACACAGAGATCATGAATACACTTATGCATATGTGGGGTACAATGTGTTGATTTTTTAATACAATCTGACGTGCTCACATCAAACCAATCAACATAGCTTTTGCCTCATTTACTTGATTATTGTGTTAAGACATTTATGTTCTACACTTGACAGATTTGATTTGTACCCTTGCAATATGCTCCGTAGGTGTGGTCCCATCGTTTACTGTCCTTCTATCAAACCTCTCCCTTCCCTTTCCTTCCCACTCCATTTCTCACCTTCATCCTGGGCTATAATTGTGTTCTATCTTTCATAAGAAAGTGAGTAAATATAAATTGGTTCCATAGAACTCCTCAGTACATTGGATACGTTTCCCTCCACTCTTGGGATACTTTACTCAGGAGAATATTTTCTAGGTCCCTCCACGTAAACATAAAAAAAGGTAAAGTCTTCATCTATATTAAGGCTGCATAGTATTCCACGGTATACATGTACCATAATTTATTAATCCTTTCATGAGTTGATGGGCATTTGGGCTTCTTCCATGACTTGGGTATTACGAATTAAGCTGCAATGAGTAATCTTTTGCAAATATCTTTTTTGCAAAGTGATTTTTGGAATTTTGGATATACTCCTAGTAGAGGAATGTAGGATCCAAAGGCAGGTCAATTTTTAGATCCCTAAATGTTCTCCAAACTTCTTTCCAAAAGGAATGCATTAGTTTGCATTCCCACCAGCAGTGCAGAAGTGTTCCCTTTTCTTCACATCCATGCCCACATTCTGTAGTTTGAGATTTTGTTACGTGGGCTACTCTTACTGGAGTTAGATGGTATCTCAAAGTGGTTTTGGTTTTCATTTATCTGATGATTAAAGATGATGAGCATTTTTTCATGTGTCTGTAGACCATGTACCTATCTTCCTAAGAGACGCTTCCATTAAGGTCTCTTGCCTATAGTGAAATGGGATCACTTGTTCTTTTCTTTTAATAAGTTTGAATTCTCTGTGGATTTGGTTATCAGACCTTTGTCAGAAATGTAACTTGCAAATGTCCTCTCCCATTCTGAGGACAGTCTACTTGCTTTACTTACTATGTTCTTGGTAGTGCAAAAGACTTTTAGTTTGATCAGATCTCAGTAATTTTTTTTAGTATTGCTTCAATCTCCCTGGAGGTCCTCCTCATAAAGTTTTCTCCCAGGTCAATTTCTTCAAGTGTTTCCCCTGCACTCTTTCCAAGAATCTTTATGGTTTCATGTCTTAGGTTTAAGTCATTTATCCAGTGGGAGTCAATTTTTGCTAGAGGTGAAAGGTGTGGGTCCAGTTTCAGTCTTCTACAAGTCACCAGCCAATTCACCTAGTACCATTTGTTAAATAGGGGGTCTTTCCCCCAATTTAAGTTTTTCATAGGCTTATCAAAGATCAAATGACAATAAATGTCTGGATTCATCTCTTGGTTCTCAATTCTGTTCCATACAACTACCTCTATTTTTGTGCCAATACCATGCTATTTTTAATCACTATAAATGTGTCGTATAGTATGAAGTCTGGTAGCATGATTCTATGTGATTTGTTTTTATTTCTGAGTAGTATCTTGGCAATTTGAGTTTTTTTCTGTTTCCATATAAAATGAAGACCTAGTTTTTTCAGATCTTTAAAGTATGACAGAGGTGCTTTAATGGGGATTGCATCTGTAGATTGCTTTGGGTAGTATGGACATTTTAACAATGTTGATTCTTTCCAGCCATGAGCATGGTATGTTTTTCCATTTGTTGACATCTTCAGCTATTTCTTTTCTCAGAGTTTTATAGTTCTCTTTATAGAGATTTTTCATGTCTTTTGCTATGTACACTCCCAGATATTTCATTTTCTTCTGCACTACTGTAAAGGGAATAGAGTCCATGACTATTTTTTTTTTTCAGCTTCACTATTGTTGGTATAATATGAATGCTACTTATTTATGACTATTGATTTTGTAGCCTGAGACACAACTGTAATCCTTGATCACTTCTAAGAGTTTTGTGGTTGAGTCCCTGGGGTTTTCCAGGTATATGATCATATCATCTGTGAAGTGTGAACATTTGATCTCCTCTGACCCTATATGGATACACTTGATTGCCTTCTCCTGTTTGATTGCAATGGCTAAGGCTTTTAATACAATGTTGAAGAGCAGCGGAGGTAGTGGGCAACCTTGCCTAGTTCCTGATCTGAGTGGCAATGTTTTCAATTTTACTCCCTTTAATATTATATTGGCTGTGGGTTTGCTGTAGATGGCCTCTAACAGTTTAAGAACTATCTCTTCTTTAACTATTTTTTAAGTGTTCTGATCATGAAAGGATGCTGGATATTATGAAAAACTTTTTCTGCATCAATTGAGAGAATCATATGGTCTTTGTTTTGTAATTTGTTTATGTGATATATTTATAGATTTATGTATATTGAATCAGCCTTGAGAGTTTGGGCTAAAACCCACTTGCTGGTAGTGTGTAATTTTTTTGATGTGTTGCTGGATTCTGTTTGCTAGGATCTTACTGAATATTTTTGTATCAGTATTCATTAGATCTAATGGTCTATAATTTTCTGTTCTTGTTAGGTCTTTTCCTGGTTTGGGGATCAGGGTGATGTTTGCTTCATAGAATGTGTTGGGAAGTATTCCTTCTTTTTCTATGTTTTGGAAAAGGTTAAGTAATATGGGTATTAGTTCTTCTTTTAAGGTTTGATAGAATTCTGATATAAAGCCATCTGGTCCCAGGATTTTTCTTTTTGGGAAGATTTTGTATAGTTGATGCTGTTTCAGAACTTGATATATGCCTATTCAACATTTCCACTTCTTTCTGGTTAAGTCTAGGAAGGTGGCGTGATTCCAAGTATTGGTCAATTTCCTTCAGATTTTCATATTTCTGAGAATAGAGATTTTATGATATTCATTAAGTATTTTCAAACTCAGGCCAGATATCTGCTGCATATAAGAATCTCATATTACCCTAAAAGATAAATACAGACTCAGGGTGAAGGGATGGTCATCTATAATTCAGGCAAATGGAAATCAGAAAAAAGCAGGTGTTACAATTTTATTCCCAGATACAATAGGCTTTAAACCAAGAAAATTAAGGAAAGATAAGGATGGTCATTTCATATTTGTTCAGGGAAACACTCAACATGATGAAATTTCAATTATTAATATTTATGCACCCAACCAGAATGCTCCTCAATTTATAAGAGACTCTAACTGACATGAGTAATTTGATTTCCTCCAGCACTATAAGAGCCGTAGATTTTAAAACTCCTTTGGTTGTGTTGGATAGATCCTCCAACAAGAAACTAAGCAAAGAAATTTTAGATGTAAAATTAACCATTCAACAATTGGATTTAACTGACATCTACAGAACATTTCATCCTAACAAAACTGAATAAACATACTTCTCATCAACCCATTGAACATCCTCCAAAATTAATCATATCTTAGGTCACAAATATAACCTCAGCAAATTTTAACAAAATGGAAATTATTCCTTTTATCTTTTTGGACCATCATGGAATAAAAGTTGAACTCAGTAACAACAGGAATCTGCATACTCATACAAAAACATGGAAGCTAAATAACCTTATGCTGAATGATAGCTGGGTCATAGACGAGATTAAAAAGGAAATTACCAAATTTTTGGAGCAAAACAATAATGAAGATATAAACAACCAGAACCTCTGCGATACTGCAAAGGCAGTCATAAGAGGGAAATTTATAGCATTACAAACCTTCCTCAAGAAAACGGAACGAAGGGAAATCAACAACTTAATTGGACAGTTCAAGCAACTGGAAAAGGAAGAATATTCCAACCCCAAACCCAGCAGAAGAAAAGAAATAACCAAGATTAGAGAAGAATTAAATGAAATTGAAAATAATAGAATTATACAACAGATCAATGAATCAAAAAGTTGTTTTTTTGATAAGATCAATAAAATACATAGCCCTTGGGTAACCTAACCAGAAATAAAAGAGTAAAATCCCTAACTTCATCAATCAGAAATGACAGAGATGAGATAACCACAGAATTTGCTGAAATACAAATCATTGATAATATAAATTTTATGTACATAATTCCTATCACAATTCTGTCCATCATGCTTTGTGAATTGTGATTCCCTGAATTTATGCTGGCTGCTGCAAAGTAAGAATATAAACCTGTGATCCTGCCAAACTTTTGTTGGATATTTTTCCGAGTTCAAAATGGAGGCTTTCATGCTTCCCTCACCTCTAGAAATACTAGCATACATCTCAAGCTTTTGTTAGAAAAAAAATAAGTCATGTTAAAATAGTCAATTTAAATAAAATTTAAGCAAGCACTATTGTTTCACATGTGTTATTTCTTTAGAGAAAATGCTGTGGATTGAATACATATTTGCAGGTATAATCAGGTATCCTTAACTATTAATAGTTCTTACTTGTATATTAGATTAAATTAAATTAAATTAGCACTGAAAATAAGTTTTCTTTCAATTCTGAGCTAAGCTTCACAGAGACATTTTCACCTCTCAGTTACCTATAATTTGAGTGTCTAAAATACCTAGTGATTTATTAGCTTCACCTATTAATATCTGCTTAGGTGATTATGTGAGTCTTTATTTTTCTGAGAACAAGATTGAAGTAAGTCTTATATTTCAGCCCTAAAAGTAAGAATTTCTCATCTTTGGGAAACTCTCAAGATCCAGATAGATGCAGAATTCTTTTACATCACAAAGTGCTAAATATGTATACTATAAAACAGAATTTATTCTTTAAATTGTTCTTTAAATGCACTTTTCTCAAGTTGTAAATTTGACCTGGTTTGGGTAAATAACTTAAGAAAACTAAAAATTTATTGGTCTAGAGAGTTCTGTTTTGAGGATGGCTGTGAGACAACACAGGTTGAAAGTAACTGCAAGGCTACATGAAGAAAGTCAACAATCCCATATATCAATGGGCAAGAGACATGAATAGAACCTTCTCTTAAGAAGACAGATGAATGGCTAACAAACATATGGAAAAATGGTCATCATCCCTAATTATTAGAGAAATGCAAATCAAAAGCACCCTGAGATACCATCTAACCCCAGTGAGAATGGCCCACATCACAAAATCTCAAAACTGCAGATGGTGGCGTGGATGTGGAGAGAAGGGAACACTTTTACACTGCTGGTGGGACTGCAAACTGCTACAAACTTTTTGGAAGGAAGTATGGAGAACTCTCAAAGAACTCAAGCTAGACCTCCCATTTGATCCTGCAATCCTATTACTGGGCATCTACCCAGAAGGGAAAAAATCCTTTTATCATAAGGACACTTGCACTAGACTGTTTATTGCAGCTCAATTTACAATCGCCAAAATGGAAACAGCCTAAATGCCCACCAACTCAGGAATGGATTAACAAATTGTGATATATGTACACTATGGAATACTATTCAGCCATTAAAAGAAATGGAGATTTTACAGCCTTTGTATTAACCTGGATGGAAGTGGAACACATTGTTCTTAGTAAAACATCACAAGAATGGAGAAGCATGAATCCCATGTACTCTATTTTGATACGAGGACAATTAATGACACGGTGGGGGCCAGGAAAGGGGAGAGCAGAGAAAGAATGAGGGGGGGTGGGGAAAGGAAGAGCAGAGAGAGAGAAGGAGCAAGGGGGGTGGGGTCTTGGTGTGTGCCACGCCCTTTGGGGGCAAAACACAATTGTAAGAGGGACTTTACCCAACAAATGCAATCAGGGTAACATGGTTTCTTGTACCCTCAATGAATCCCGAACAATAAAAATAAAAAGATAAAAAAATTAAAAAAACTAAAATAAAAAAGGCTCACGTAGAGAAAATAATGAGTAACGTGATTTTCGAGATCTTGATCAATTCTCTCTAGTAA
>CAUYON010108413.1:0-35692 GCA_963573935.1 Arctocebus calabarensis
TTTTTGTAGAGACAGAGTCTCACTTTATCGCCCTGGGTAGAGTGCCGTGGCGTCACACTGCTCACAGCAACCTCCAGCTCTTGGGCTTAAGCGATTCTCTTGCCTCAGCCTCCCGAGTAGCTGGGACTACAGGCACCCACCGCAGCACCCGGCTATTTTTTTGTTTTTGCAGTTCGGCCAAGGCCGGGCTTGAACCCGCCACCTTCGGTATATGGGGCCGGTGCCCTACTCGCTGAGCCACAGGAGCCGCCCAATGAAGCATCTTCTAATCAACACCTGGAGCAGGTGAGATCATAGTAGAGACAATGACTGATAAACTACCGCAGAAACACCTGGTGGAAGAATATTTTGACAAAAGAATTAATTCACACTTTGACCATGAGAGTGAAATAGTATGTTCTTTTAGAAGACTCTGTCACAGAAAGTAACATTATGCTTTACTGAGCATGTGATGTATTTCTCTATGTTATAATATCACATGGCGTCATATGTTGATGATAGATAAGAAAGTTTAAGTAAACATATAAGAGTATATCATCATTGAAATGAAATTCTCTGTAAATATTTACACAATGTTTATATTCTTTTTATGATTTATAAACAAACATTTAAATAATTTATTTTTTTAATTTTAGCTTGCTCAATATTTTAAAAGGAATTTTCTCAAAGTACTTTACAGAGATATTATTATTTCAAGAAGACATTCTGTTTAGTATTTTCATAAAAATAGCTGGTAAAGGTAGAACATGTTTCTAATAAGACCAAGATTCCCAGCCTGAGCAATAGGGCAACCCCATCTCTCCTAAAAATAGAAAAATTGTCTGTACCTGGTGATACACGCCTGTGGTTCTAGATAGTTGGGAGGTTGAAGTGGGAGGATTGCTTGAAGTTGCTATGAGCTAGACTAATGCCACAGCACTCTACCTAGGGCAACTGAGTGACACTCGGTCTCAGAAAACAAACAAACAAATAAAAACAGAACTAAAAGTTTTACTTTATTATGTTCAGTTAGTTTAATTGTACTTTATTTTCAAAAATTTTCACTTGTGTGCCTCATTTTGCAGGACTGTTGCAACAAGGCAGATACTTTACCAGAGCTCTATTACCAGTACTGAGTGGAGAACTTAAACCTGTGCCTGCAGAGTTTCAGTACTGTAACTACTACTATGTTAGCTCTTCTTAAAATTATATCTTTAATACTTTTAAATAAAGGTGGAGACTTGACATCTTTTGTATTAACATGGATGGAGTTGGAGACCATTCTCCTTAGCAACATGCCACAAGAATGAAAAAGCAAATACCCAATGTACTCAACACTGATGTGAAGCCAGTAGATAAACTAAGACATGACCATACAAGAGAAAAATTCAATTTAGTTCAAGTTGGGTGGAGGAGAATGAAGGGGGGAGGGGAAGTAGGAAGGGGAAGGAACTGATGTACTCCCACTTAATGGGCACAACATAAGGGTATAAGGTACACATCCTGATGATGACAGGGACCTTACCTAACAAATGCAAATGCAAACATTTTAACCTAATCATTTGTACTCTCATATTAATCTGAATTTTTTTTTAAAAATAAGAAGAATGAGGAGAGGCACACAAAGGGAGGTTAGTAAGGAGTAATATAAGAATGTGAGGATCTAAGTTTTTATCACAAGTATATGATACTTAAAATGGAAAAATTAATAAATAGCATAGTATACTATTTAGAAATATGGAAATAAATACTAAGGAAATAGCTAGAAGAATTGAATTGCTTCCTCCAATGAAAATACTGCTTAGTTCAATTACAGTCCTTTTCAGTGAATAGTATCAGTTAAAGATATACTAACTAATCTTTATACAATGCCTCTAAGGTAATGGGTCCTATGCTAAGAACTTTTCATCTGTTGTATTATATAATCCTCAAAGATACCATTTAAAATAGGTACTAAGTTTTCAAAAAATGATACTAAGGTTTAGATAGGTTTTGCAAACCGCCCAAAGTTAGTGGAACAGGCAAGTGGCTTTGCTAATACATGAATCTTAGCCTTCTGAGTACAGAGCATTATGTCCTAAATAAATACACATTTTATAGTTTTATCAGCTGTATTCATCTCAATGGAATTTTCTCGATTTTCAATGAGATAATAAATGTTTTCAATCTTTAAAAAGATTGAAAAACTATGGAAAATCAAGTTCTTTTGAAAGTTCCTAGCTATAAATGAAGCTTAAACTTTCCTTCTTCCCTAAACTCTTGCTTCCCTATCTCTATTGCCAAGTTTCAGACTTTGATCTCAGTCTATCTCACCCCAACTGGTCCCCATATATAAGCTTCCTGCCAAAGTTGCCATGCTTGTATGCATGAATATGAACTAGGAAGACGGTTTCTTTCTTCTGCTTTTACTACTTCTGTCCCACAACCCCTTATCTTAAAAGCAAAGAACTGTAGGCACACATCAAAAGCCACTTTTATAATTTCACTATTCTTTTAGTCTTAGATTTCTATCACTGTGCTGTTGCACACACATAAACGAGAGAAAATGAGGTAAAAATTCCTTCCTATAACACACAAGTTGAAATGACAGCATAGGCACAGGAGAAAAAAGGCGTGGTGTGTGTGTGTGTGTGTGTGTACTGTAGCTTTTTTTTAAAAAGTAAATTTGACATTTTGGTACATGTAAAGTTCTAAAAATAGCATCTTGCAAATCAAATTTTCTTTGTCCCATCACAGCTTTCCATTCTTGGCCAGTGCACTCTGGAAAGCATCCCAAATATTCAAGTCTGTTCTTCATCTCAATTCCCTATCTGCTTATTCAAGATGAGAATCCAGGGACAGAAATAACTCAGGAAAATCGCAGGGGAAGAGCATTTATTAGCAGGAAAGTAAGGAAAGCACATTCATGGATCAATCTCTTTTGAGTCAGCAAAAATTGAGCTTTTCTCCCCAGTGCCACAGACCATATGTAGAGGAAAATTAAGAGTGCTGAGAAAAAAATAATAAACTTATCAAGAGACCTCAAAATGATACAAATGAATATTTAAAAAATTTTTTTCTATACAAATAATAGCTTCTATGCTAACTCTGTTGACCACCATTCTCAGATACAATATTAATTTTAAAATAGAAATTTCAGTTATTTCAAGAGAATGTCTCAATTAAATATCTGAATAAAGGCTATTATCATCTCTAGGAACTGATATTAGCATCATTAACATCATCAAAATGTGGATTTTAGTATCCCTTAGAGATTATTTATCTCAGTGGCTTCCAAAATGCTGCTCATGTTCAGAGGAAATGAGGAACATAAAAGAGAGGTTCACTATGTCTCGCATTTCAGAGGCCTCTACTTTCAAGTCCTTCTTTCTTATGCCCACTAGCCAAAGATCACCAGAAAGAATTTTAATCAATATGATTAGGTTTATTGGTGCCACAGTTAAGAAGACCAAACACCATGGAGAAACCATGGGGCTTGTCTGAAAGAGGAAACAGAGGAGGGGTGGAGAGGCTTATTATAGGACTGCAACTTGTGTTTAATTTTTTTTGGTGGGAAAGTTCAGGAGGCAAGAGTCTGTTTTGGATTAGCTGTGGCCGGAAACATGATGAAATTTGATGATTGTCTACTTTAATTTTTATCTAGGAGATAGGAAAAAAAATAGTGCTGGAGTATTCATTGAAGAAAAAGCATTTGTTGCTCTCATTAACTAGGAAAGTAATGTTTGAGCATTCTGTGACTGTCTCGAGTTTCTGTTCATATGTCTGCTCAGGCGTTATTATAGAGTACGGAATGATCTTTCTATTGTTTTGTTTCATCACAGCCATGTAGAGTCCTTCTCTGATACTGATATTCTGTGAAATTATGTCCAGTGTTGGGAAACCATGCCTTAATTGAAAGCAACTACACTAGTGACCAGCTGACAACTCTCAGGATTGCCTTAAAAAAAAAAAAAAAAAGCTTTATTGAGCTATAATAAACACACAAACTGTCTATCTTTAAACTGTACAGTTTAATGAATTTTGACATATATATACCCTTGAAGCCATCAACACAATCAAAATAGTGAACACATCCACCAGTCCTCTTCCCCTCTGTCTCTCCATCCATCTTGCAGCAACCATTGATTCAATTTTGCTGACCTGAAATAGTTTAAAACTCCTAGAGTTTTACAAATTGAATCATATAATATGTATATTCTTCTTCTTTTTTTTTTTTTTTTTTGGATAGTCTCACTATGTCACCCTGGGTAGAGTGCCGTGGTGTTACAGATCATAACAACCTCAAACTCTTGGGCTTAAGAGATTCTCTTGCCTCAGCCTCCCAAATAACTGGGACTACAGGCACCCACCACAAAGTCTGGCTATTTTCCTGTTGCAGTTGTCATTGTTGTTTAGATGGCCCAGGCTGGGTTTGAACCCGTCAGCCTCAGTGTATGTGGCTGGTGCCGTAACCACTGTGCTATGGGCACTAAGGCTAATATGTACATTCTTTTGTTGGGTTTCTTTCATTAAGCACAGTTATTTGGAGATTTGCATGTGTTGCACATACCCAAAGCAAATTCATTTTCATTGGTGAATAATGTTCCATTTTTATTGGTGAATAATGTTCCATTGTATGGACATGACACAGTTTATTTATCTATGCATCTTCTGATGGATATTTTGTTGTCTCCAGCCTTTGGATATTATAAACAAACAAACATGAACATTCTTGGAGAATCTTTATATTGACATGTGCTTTCATTTCTCTTGAGCACATACCTAGCATTATTTACCCAGAATGGCAGATCATTTGGTAAACATATGTAGAAAGTTTTACAAAACTTCTGACCTGATTTATCTTTCTCACCTTTTCCAGTCTTGTGTAAGGTGTCATGTTTATTAGAAGAAAAATTTCTAATGCTAGAGGCCAAGGAACATTTGAAAACAACACTTCTAGCTAAAGCATTTTATTTATAGATGAGAACTGAGACCACAAATAACATATAAATGCCAGCAAATAAATACCAGATCCAGCACAAAATTTCTTGTCTTTTAACTGTGAGGTCTTGCTGTGGCTCCAGGATGACTGTCTTTTCCTATGTGAAAAAAGAAGAATCCCCCAAATCAAATAAAAGTAATTATGTTTATATTCCAGGTGGCTTTGTGGTACAAAATGTTATAATTATTTTATTTCAAAATGCTTCTCCATTGTATATATATATTTTGAGACAGAGCCGCAAGCTGTCACCCTGGGTAGAGTGCCGTGGCATCACAGCTCAGTGCAACCTCCAATTTCTGGGCTCAAGTGAGTCTCTTGCCTCCGCCTCCCAAGTAGCTGGGACTACAGGTGCCCACCACAATGCCCCGGCCATTTTTTGGTTGCAGAAGTCATTTTTGTTTGGCGGGACCGGGCTGGATTCGAACCCGCCAGCTCAGGTGTACGTGGCTGGCACCTTAGCCTGTTGAACCACAGGCACCAAGCGCTTTTCCATTATTTTTATCATTTTTCTATGTCAAATCTCCATCACTTTGTGTCTTGATTTCTGTAACATCCTTCCTCTCTGGCTCTATGCCATCCCTATTCCACTCCCTTCTATATAATGATGCTTGATTAATTATCATTGTTCTATTTATTTTATTATTATATTGAATTTGATTTCTTTTGTCCTGTTTTGAATGCCATCTATCACCTAAAATTACTGATCATTACATTCTTGGTATTATTTACCCTCTACACTACTTGATCTGCTTTGTCCTAACACATCTTGTGCTCATTGCTACATTCTTGATTTTAGTCATTATTGGAAATGTTTCTCAACTATGTGTAACCAAAAACTAAATAGATAATTGTCAAATAGTAATGAATTATAAATTAAACATAAGCAAAACATAAAATTTTAAAACATGTAAAATACTAACTTAATACGATCAAGAGTGTTTTCCCAAAACTAAATGAATGATGTTGGCTTTAAAATGGAAAATGGATATATTTGAATATTGAATGATTTTTGGTAAGTTGATTGTTTCCATACTGAGAATGATGAGTCATCATGTTTCATTGCTATTTTTACAAGTACAGTTTTTCAATTTAAATGTGATCAAATTTTAAATCATCAGTCCTTTACTTTGACGATATAATTGAGGGTGGCACCTGTGGCTCAGTGAGTGGGGCGCCGGCCCCATATACTGGAGGAGGCAACCAAAAACTTCAAAAAAAAAAGTGATGATATAATTGATTTAATACTGCACTACAAAATTTAATACTAAAAAATTAAAAATACGTTACTGGATCTTTGATTTGATTCTCCACTTGACTATTGTTGGTGTATGTAAAGGGTAATGAGGTGTACTTTGATTTTATGTCTTGAAACATTGTTGTATTTCTTTATCAATTCCAGGAGTCTCATGGTTCAGTTCTTGGTGTTTTCTAGGTATAAGATAATATCATCAGCAAAAAGTGATAGTTTGACCTCCTCTGCCTCCGTTTGGATAACATTGATATCCTTATCTTATCTGATTGCTTTGGCTAGTACTTCCAGCATGATGCTGAATAGTAATGGTGATAGTGGACATCCTTCGCTTATTCTATTTCTCAATGCAATGCTTTCACTTTTTCTCTGTTCAATATGATGTTGGCTGTGAGTTTGTTGAAGATGACCTCTATCAGTTTAAGGAATGTTCTATCTCTTCCAATTTTCTGCAGTTTTCTTATCAAAGAAGGTGCTGAATTTTGTTAAATACTTTTTATGCATCTATCAAGAGTATCCTATGATCTTTATTTGTACTTTTGTTCATGTGGTGAATTAAGTTTATAGATTTGTGTATGTTCAACCAGTCTTGCATCCCTGGGATGAAGTCATAATGAATTTTTTTAATCTATATTCATTAAAGATATTTGTCCATAGTTTTTCATTTTTGTTGGGTCCTTTTGATAGCAGTGTGATATTTGCTTTGTAGAAAGAGTTGGTAGGTTTCCTTCTTTCTCAATGCTTTGAAATAGATTTTGCCATATAGGTACCAGCTCTTCTCTGAAGGTTTGATAAAATTCTGAAGTGAAACCATCTGGTCTGGGGCTTGTTTTTGTTGGAAGAATTTTATTATTTTTTCAAATTCAGTGCTTGATATTGGTCAATTCAAAATTTCTATTTCTTCCTACCTGAATCTAGGGAGGTAGTGTGATTCCAGGCATTTGTCCATGTCCTCTACATTTTCAAATTCCTGGGCATAGAGACTTTTGTAGTATTCAGTGCTAATAGTTTGTATTTTCATAGTATCTTTTGTTATTTCCATGTGTTTGTTTCTGACTGAGGTTATCTGAGATCTTACTTTTCTGTTTTTGGTTAATCTAAGCAGAGATTTATTGATTTTTGTTTATTTTTTCACAGAACAAACATTTTGCTTTGTTGTCTCCTGAATGGTTCTTTTGTTTTTTTTTATTCCACTTACTTCTGATCTTATTTTGGTTTCTTCTTTTCTTTTTCTGGGTTGGGGATTAGATTGCTCTTCCTTTTCCAGTTCCATAAGATGATTCATTATATTATTGCTCTGCACTCTCTAATTTCTGGATGTGGGCATATATGGCAATCAATTTTCCTCTCAGGACTGCTTTTGTAATACTTCATGGATTTTTATAGTTTGTGGACTCATTGTCATTATGTTCAAGGAATCTAATGAGTTATGCCTTCATCTCCTCCTTAATCCAACTATTGCTTGGGAATAACTTATTTAATTTCCATGACTTTGTGTGGGGATGAGTGTTTCTTTTGGAATTGACTTCTAGTTTTATTCCCTTGTTGTCTATAAAAATATAAGGCATAATTTATATTTTTTATTTGTTGAGGTTTGTTTTGTGACCTAAGATATGATCAATTTTGGAGAATGATCCATGTGCTGATAAGAACATATATTCAGTAGTTGAAGTCTCAGAAAAATGAATTTTTTAAAAAAGAACATATATTCAGTAGTATTGGGGTGAAATGTTCTGTAGATGTCTGTTAAACCCATTTGTTCTAGAGTCATGCTTATGTTCAAAGTTTCTGTGTTTAATTTCTGCTTAGAGGATCTGTCCAGTCCTGCCAACAGGGTGTTGAAGTCCCTGGCTATTATGGTGTCATTGTTTATTGTTTTGTTTAGATCAAGTAAAATTTGCTTTTAATTTGGGAGTGCCTAATTTGGGTACATGGATATTTAGGGTTGATATGCTTTCCTGTTGAATTCTTTCCTTGACCAGTGTATAATGCCCATCTTTGTCTTTCTTTACTTTTGTTTCTTTACAGTCAATGGTTTCTGTAATAAGAATTGTAACTCTCACCTTCTTTTGGTTTTCATCTGCATGATATATTATTTCCCAATCCTTTACTCTGAGTCTTGATCTGTCCTTGGGGGCTAGACATGTTTCCTGAAGATAGAAGACACTTGGTTTGTATTTTTTATCCAAGAAGATAGCTGGCTTGTATTTTTTATCCAATGAACCAGCCTATGTCTCTTCAGTGGAGAATTCAAGACATTTATATTTATTGAGAAAGTTAATAAGCAGGGTGGATTTTTATTTGTCCTGTTGGTGTGGGACTCTGTTGGTTGTTTTATCATTTAGGCCATTGTTGGAGCTAGTTTTTGTCCTTTCATTTCTAGGCAGTTTTACTTTGCTTGGAGCCTATTTTTCTTCACAGTAGCATCAAAGAGAATGAGATGCCTTGGAATATATTTAAGAAAAGATATTAAGGATTTCTATAGTGAATCTGTGAACCACCAAGGAAAGAAATTGCAGAGGTTTTTAACAGATGGAAGAAGATATCATTGCCATAGCTGGGAAGAACTGACATTATTAAAATGTCTGTACTACCCAAAGTGATCTGCAGATTCAATGCATTCACCATTAAAATACCAACATCATACTTTGTAGATCTTTTTAAAAAGTTCTTTGTTACATATGGAATCAGAAAAGTCTGAATAACCAACCCAATTCTACAAAATAAGAAGAAATCAGGAGGCATCACTTTACCAGATCAGGATATATGACAAGTCTATAGTGATCAAAGTAGCATGGTCCTGGCATAAAAATATAAATATACATGTATGGAACAGAACAGATACTCTACAGATGAAAGAAGCCTCATATTTCCATCTGATCTTTGACAAAGCAAACAAAAGTATACACTGGGCAAAAGAATCTCTATTCAATGTATGTTGCTGGAAGAACTTATTAGCCACATGTAAAAGGCTGAAACTGGATGCACACTTCTTGCCACTCACAAAAATAATTCATCATGGGCAAAATATTTAAACTTAAGATGTGAAACTATAAAAATTCTAGAAGAAAATGTGGAAAAAGCTCTTAATGATACTGGCCTACAGAAAGAATTTATAAAGAAGATCCAAAATGTAATTTCAGCAACCAAAATAAATAAATAAATGGGGCCTTATTGTGTTAAAAAGTTCCTGTAGAGCTAAGGACATAATCAACAAAGCAAAGAAACAATCTACAGATTGGGAGAAGAAATGTCCATGCTACAAATGTGATTGAAGGCTAATAACCAGAATTTACAAAGAATTCAAGCAAATGATCAAACAACTCCATTAACAACTGGGCAAGAGACATGAACAGAAACTTTTCTCAGAAGGATAACATATTGGCCAATAAACACTTGAAAAATGCTCATAATTCCTAATTATCAAATAAATGCAAATCAAAACCACATTAAGATATCACCTAACCAAAAAAAAAATAATCATTTACTTCCTTAACTGAATAAAACAAAAAGTATGTTAAATAGATACATAAAACAATTTAATAAAATTAAAATTTTAAAATTAGAAAGTAAGCAATAGACAAGATCTTCTTCATCTGAAGAACACATTTAACAGTAAACCTAAAAATATCTTACTTAACACTAAAATAGTTTAAGCATTGTAAGTCAGAAATGAAACACTTTCTGTCACACCTCCTATTAAAATTATCTAGAGGTCTTGGCAATAGGCAATACCCTAATTTTTTAAAAGCATAAATATTGGAAAGAAAAATATAAAACTATAATTTTTTGCAAACAATGGAATTACTTATTTAGAAAATCTGAAACCATGAACCAATAATTAGAGCAACCATATACATGATCAGCAAACAAAATACTCCATAGTATTTCTGGAGTATAACAAGCAATACCTGTTAAAATATTATAGTAAACAATAAGATCTTTAATAATACTGAAAAAAGCAAAAATAATGAAATACTATGAAAATTAGAAGTGTAGAGACTCATTGTACCAGGTATCAAAACCTATTATAAATTATGTTATCTTGAATATGTTGCCTCTGCAGTGGTGAATGTTATTAGTGGGAGTAATTAAGGATTTTTGTTCTTGTTTGATTTTAACTTCACCTATAAAGATTGAATTATTTACAATGAAAAAAAAAATATCACCTAACCCCAGTGAGAATTAACCCACATCATAAGGTCCCAAAGCAACAGATGCTGTCATAGGTGAAGAGAGAAAGGAACACTCAGACACTCTTGGTGGGACTGTAAACTAGTATATCCTCTATGGATGGTAGTATGGAGATTCCTCAGAGAACTAAAAGTAGACCTATCATTTGATCCTGCAATTCCATTTGATCCTGCAATCCTGTTTACCCCCTGCCCTAAAGGAAGCATTTTATCATAAAGACATTCATTCTTGAATGTTTATAGAAGCATAATTTGCAATCACAAAGATGTGAAAAACAACACAAGTGCCCTTCAACACACACAATGGATGAATCAATTGTGGAATACATATACTATGGACTACTATTCAGCCATAACAAAATGGAGATTTTTTATCTTTTGTAACAACCTGAACAGAATTGAAGACCATTCTCCTAAATAAAGTATCACAAGAATGGAAAAAGAAACATCACATATACTCTGTACTAAATTGGAACTAGTAGATTAGCACCTACATGCATACATGAGAGA
This sequence comes from Arctocebus calabarensis, assembly GCA_963573935.1. Taxonomy (NCBI): domain Eukaryota; kingdom Metazoa; phylum Chordata; class Mammalia; order Primates; family Lorisidae; genus Arctocebus; species Arctocebus calabarensis. The sequence continues at coordinate 10,913 of CAUYON010108413.1, forward strand.
GAAACTCAAATGAATTAAAGTAGTGGGGAGGGAGGAATAGGGTTGGGCAAGTTCTCACCCAATAGGTACACTGAAATGATATATTGCACACTTCCTGGGTGAATGGAACACCTACAACTTGTAATTCAAACTTACAAAAGCAAACAGTAAAATAATTGTACATACTCCCATATAATCTAGAAAAAACCCAGACCTTTGTATGACCCAAGGTCAAAGAAATATTCTCATGAAAAAAATGCTATTGTACATTTACTGTTTATTATTTTTACCTTTTTCTTATATATAGAAAATAATTGCACAATGAACTAACTCACTGGCATTGTGAACACAGTCCTAACTATAACGGCTCTTACTCATTTTGTTTGATAAAACTTTTCCTCTGAGAAGTGTCTGATGACTCAGTTCTCTATTTGAAGCACTGAAAAAGCCCTTCATGCATCATGCACTAATATACTTGGCCTTTACTTGTGAATAGGATCATAAACATTTTAGGTTCCTGGAATTCTTTGGAAATACTTGGTGATGAAGTAGTCATTCCGATAGATGATCAAGATTAAATCTCTTTACAAATTTTTAGATTGACATTGATCTGAAACTTTTAATTTGTTAAAAAAAATCCTTACTCTCTAACCCCCAAGAATGTGTTCAAGGAACAATAGGATTCTGGGAACCATAGACTACAACATGCTTACCAGGTATTGCATTTATATAGTATAGTTGAAGAACAGATGTGTTTTGTCAAAATTACATTGTTTATTTCATGTATAAAGAAAATATAAAATAAAGTAAATTTTAACAGTCAATAGGCAAATAGGTAAAGGCTTCATCTACTTCTAGACCTTTCTATCTTATTCTTTTGCCATATGGGTAGCAAATAAATTTAAACAAACAAAGATTAATTTTTATATTTAGCAAACAGCCATTTGCATTCTTTGCAACTGCCTGGATGCAAAAAAAATATGACTTTGTGTTTGTTTGTTTGTTTGTTTGTTTTTGTTATTTTATTTTATTTTATTTTATTTTTTGCGACAGAGCCTCAAGCTGTTGCCTTGGGTAGAGTGCCGTGGCATCACAGCTCACAGCACCCTTGAACTCCTCGACTTAAGTGATTCTCTTGCCTCAGTCTTCCAAGTAGCTTGGACTATAGGCACCCACCACAATGTCTGGCCATTTTAGGTTGTAGCTATCATTGTCGTTTGACAGGCCCGGGCTGGATTCGAACCCACCAGCTCTGGTGTATGTGGCAGGTGCCTTAGCCACTTGAGCTACAGGTACTGAGCCGACTTTGTGATTTTGAAGGCTCTGTTTTATTATTTCTCTGCAGATAATAACATTCATAGTGCTCAGCAGTCCTCAATATTGTGATGTTGAGCTCAGAGCAACAAATGAGAGGTTAACAATCTTTAGTGATTACACCATTTATATAATTCTAGAGAAAATCACCCATCTAATAAATAAAATGAGATTATAAGATAGAGTAAAGTGTCCAAGGCAGCAAACACAACAGAAAATAGGGAAACCAATATATGAAAAGAAATGAGAAACACCCCCAGGGAGAAAAGTGAGAAAAAGAGATAAGATACTAATTAAAGAGTAAGGGGACTATTCGCTTGTGTAGCCAGTGAAAATATTCCATTTAGTTCAAGCAATATTAATTTTACTATCTTTTAGTTAATGCCTTTGATAATATGAAGTTATTTAAGAAGGCAATTATAGTTTTCATTGGTAAATATTCAATAATAGAGTTCATTTTATTAAATTAAAATTAATTGAAGCTAAATTAGTGGTGGATCACATTATTGATACAGGGACATATTTTGTAACTTAAGATTTTTTCAAAACTGAACTTTATGTTATTCAGATCGAACCAGATTTTCTATTACACTCTGTTTTCTTTTATGGGACACAATCCAGGCTAAAATGCTTTTTACTGCATTTTAATTAATTGTCAGGTCTCCTTAGTTTCCTCTGGTTTATAGTGATTTAAGTCATTTCTTTTTGTTTATGACCTTGAGAATTTTATTTTTTTCTTATTAAATCATAGCTGTATACAATAGTGCAGTCAAGGGGTACAATGTGCTGGTTTCATATACAATCTGAAATGTTTTCATCAAAGTGTTTAGTTTGCCCTTCATGGAATTTTTTTAGTTATTGTATGAAAACATTTGTATTCTGCATTTAGTAAGTTTCACCTGTAGCCTTCTAAGATGCACCATAGGTGTGGCCCCACCAATTAACTCTCTCCACCCCAACCTTTCCCCTCCCCTCCCTTCCCATATTCTTGTGCTATACTTGGGTTATAGCCTTCATATGAAACCCTTAAATTCGCTTCATAGTAGGGCTGAGTACATTGTATACTTTTTCTTCCATTCTTGAGATACTTTGCTAAGAAGAATATGTTCCAGCTCCATCCATGTAAACACAAAAGAGGTAAAGCCTCCATCTTTCTTTAAGGCTGCATAGTATTCCATGGTATACATGTACCACAATTTATTAATCTATTCGTGGGTCGATGGGCATTTGGGCTTCTTCCACGACTTAGCAATTATGAATTGAGCTGCAATGCCATTTTGTTTTTTAAATGTTTTTGCACACAGTAGATAATCAGTTAGCTGTCAGCTCCCACTGTCCTTGTTTGATCCCATTGGTGTGGTTTGCACACAGTAGGTGTGGGGTCAATGTCAGCTGCTGCTCTTGGGGGCTAGTACCCTTGTCTGTGCACACAGCAGGCGTGGGGTCAATGTCAGATGCTGGTCCTGGTGGCTAGTCCCCTTGTCTGTGCACATACAAGTGTTGAGCAGATCTCAGTAACCATCAAATGCTGCAGCTTTTTAGTCTCATTGCATGTGATGACTTAGAAAGCATCCAGCTCCTGGAGGGAGGGAACTGTGAACATAGATGCCCTTTCCCCCGCAGACCATGAATTTGATTGATGATAGGCGATGCTGAAATTGGAGTTACCAATGGTGTGACACCGGCGGGTCACTTCAGCCTGATACAGTCCACCTCCTCCGTGGGCGGCACCCCGCTGGCTTTGAAGTCAAGGTCGGCGCTGGACTTGCTGCCCTGGTAGGAGGAGCGCCAGTGGAGCAGCATCATCTTCTTGAAGTACTTGATGGTGTTGTTCTTAACAGTCACGAAGCACACAGTGTTGATCACACTGTTGCTCATGGCAATGCACTCGACCACGTAGAAGGCGGTGAGGTAGTGCTTCTCCTTGATGAACACCGCGGGGAAGAAGTCACGCACGATGGTGAACCCGTAAAAGGGTGCCCAGCACAGTACGTAAGCACTGAGCACGCCCATGAGCACCAGCACCGTCTTCCTGCGGCAGCGCAGCCGCTTGCGCACCTGCTCGGTCTGGAACCCGGGCACCGCCTTGAACCACAGCTCCCGGGAGATCCTGGCATAGCACAGCGTCATGGTGAGCACGGGGCCCACAAACTCAATGCCAAAGATGAAGAGGAAGTAGGACTTGTAGTAGAGCTGCTGGTCCACAGGCCAGATCTGGCCACAGAAGATCTTCTCCTGGCTCTTGACGATGAAGAGGACGGTTTCTGTTGCAAAGTAGGCCAGGGGATGGCAATGAGGATAGACACCATCCAGACCAAAGCAATCAAGAAGGATGTGGTTTGATAATTCATGCGCGGTTTCAGGGGATGGACGATGGCGAGGTATCTGTCAATGGCAATGGCCAGCAGGCCGTTGGTGGAGACATAAAGAGAGACTGTGCGCAGGTAGTTGACAGAGGCTCAGAGTATGTGGCCATGCTCCCAGGACAGCTGGCGTACCACGTAGTAGTCCATCTCAAAAGGACAGCAGATGATGGCCACCAGGAAGTCTGAGATGGCCAGGTTAGCAATGAGCAGATTGGTGAGGTTGCGCAGCTTCTTATAGCGGGCAAGGGCAGTAATGAAGACAAAGTTGCCAATACTGCAGACCAGCATGATGCCTGACAGCGCCATGCCAATAACAATCTTGGCTGCAAAGAAGGTTTGAGTCTTGGTCACATCCTCACCCTCATCCAGTGGGAGGTCATAATCACCGTAACTGAAGATGAAGGGGAGGGAGGAGACATGGTCTTGGGGTGGATTAAAGTTAGGTGCAAAACTAGTGTTTCCATTCTGGGCTGCCATGGTGGCTACTCTGGAAAGGTGTGAGAGAGGTGCAAGGGGTCCAAACACTCTGAAATGGGAGGTCTAGACCTTCTGCTCTCATGAGGTCAGTGAGTCTAGCACCTGGCCAACATCCTTGAGGGGAAGTGATTCACTAGCCTGGATCTCTCCTTGGCACCGCCCTAGCAGGGGCAGGAATCGAGTAAAAAATTCATGCTGAAGAAGCAAAGCCTGCGGGGCCTCGGGCAGGAAGAACACAGGGGTGAAGCGTGGGGTCGGAGGGGTGGCAGGTGGACGATGCGGTGCGCAGGAATTTTCCCACAGACGCTTGCGGTCTTCCACTCACCTTTCAGGAAGGGGCCCTTCCGCTCGGCTCTCCAGACAATTTGATGCTCCGCTCCGCAGCCCAGGAACCCTCTGGCTCCCTCCCGCGGCAGCAAGCCCCGGTCCCGGCTGACCGCCCCCTGCTCCGTTCCGGAGAACTGAGAGGAGATCTTCCGGAACCAACTCGCCTTCTGCCACGGTGTTCGCTCCCGGGTGCGCTCTGCGGCCCCGGCGGCTTGAGCGAGGGCAGTGGGGTGGGTGGCACAGGCCGGGCGCTGGGTTTCTGCCCTGGGGACCCGGCCCTGCACTTGCAGAGGCTCTGCGTGAGAGGGATGTCCCTTTCTTCCTCGTGCCAGCGAGCTCCACGGCACGTCTCCGTCTCCACTGGACTTTCTAAAGATTTATCATTGTTTTCAATTAATGTGAATGGTTTAAATTGTCCTCTAAAGAGGCATAGGTTGGCTGACTGGGTATAAAAACTTAGACCAGATATCTGCTGCATACAAGAATCTCATCTTACCTTAAAAATAAATTTAAACTCAAGGTGAAGGAATGGTCATCTATATTCCAGGCAAATAGAAAACAGAAAAAAGCAGGTGTTGCAATTTTAGGTTTTAAACCAACCAAAGTAAAGAAGGATAAAGATGGACATTTCATATTTGTTAAAGGTACTACTCAATATGATGAGATTTCAATTATTAATATTTATGCACCCAACCAGAATGCGCCTCAATTTATAAGAAAAACTCTAATAGACATGAGCAACTTGATTTCCTCCAGCTTCATAGTAGTTGGAGATTTTAATACTACTTTACCAGTGTTGGATAGATCCTCCAAAAAGAAACTAAGTCAAGAAATCTTAGATTTAAATTTAACCATTCAACAACTGGATTTAACAGACATCTACAGAACATTTCATCTTAATAAAATTGAATACACATTCTTCTCATCACCACATGGAACATACTCCAAAATCGATCACATCTTAGGTCACAAGTCTAACTTCAGTAAATTTAAAAGAATAGAAATTATTCCTTGCATCTTCTCAGACCATTATGGAATAAAAGTTGAACTCAATAACAACAGGAATCTGCATATTCATACAAAAACATGGAAGCTAAATAACCTTATGTTGAAGGATAGCTGGGTGATAGACAAGATTAAGAAGGAAATTACCAAATTTTTGGAACAAAATGACAATGAAGACAGGAATTATCAGAACCTCTGTGATACTGCAAAGGCAGTCCTAAGAGGGAAATTTATAGCACTGCAAGCCTTCCTCAAGAAAACGGAAAGAGAAGTTAAAAAATTAATGGGACATCTTAAGCAACTGGAGGAGGAAGAACATTCCAACCCCAAACTGAGCCGAAGAAAATAAATAACCAAAATTGGAGCAGAATTAAATGAAACTGATAACAAAAGAATTATAGAACAGATTAATAAATCAAAAGGTTGGTTTTTTTAAAAGTTCAATAAAATAGACAAAACATTTGCTAACCTAATCAGGAAAAAAAGGAGTAAAATCTCTAATTTCATCAATCAGAAATGGTAAAGATGAAATAACAACAGACCCCTCAGAAATTCAAAAAATCCTTAACAAATATTACAAAAAGCTTTACTCTCAGAAATATGCTAATTTGAAGTATATCGACCAATACATGGAAACATGCCACCTACCAATACTTATCCAAAACATAGTAGAAACATGGAACAGGCCTATGCAAGTTCTGAAATAGCATCAACTATAAAAAAATCTCCCCAAAGAGAAAAACCCAGAACCAGATGGCTTCACCTCAGAATTCTACCAAACTTTTAAAGAGGAGCTAGTACCTATATTACTAAACCTCTTCCAAAATATAGAAAAAGACTGAATACTACCCAACACATTCTATGAAGCAAACATCACCTTGATCCCGAAGCCAGGGAAAGACTCAACAAGAAAAGAAAACTATAGACCAATATCACTAATGAATATTGATGCAAAAATATTTAACAAGATATTAACAAACAGAATCCAACAAAACATCAAACAAATTATACACCATGACCAAGTGGGCTTTTTCTCAGGGTCTCAAGGCTGGTTCAATATATGTAAATCTATAAATGTAATTCAGCACATAAACAAATTAAAAAATAAAGACCATATGATTCTCTTAATTAATGCAGAAAAAGCTTTTGACAATATGCAGCATCCCTTCTTGATCAGAACACTTAAAAATATTGTTATAGAAGGGACATTTCTTAAACTGATAAAGGCCATCTACAACAAACCCACAGCCAATATCATGTTGACTGGAGTTAAATTATTAAAACCATTTCCACTTAGAATAGGAACCTGGAAAGGTTGCCCATTGTCTCCATTCCTCTTCAACATTGTAATGGAAGTTTTAGCCTTTGCAATCACGGAAGAAAAGGCAATCAAGAGTATCCACGTAGGGTCAGAAGAGATCAAACTGTCACTCTTCGTAGATGATACGATTGTATATCTGGAAAACACCAGGGATTCTACTACAAAACTTTTAGAAATGATCAAGGAATACAGCAATGTCTCAGGCTACAGAATTAACACCCTTAAATCTGTAGCCTTTATATATACCAACACTAGCCAAACCAAAAAAACAGTCAAGGACTCTATTCCTTTCACAGTAGTGCCAAAGAAGATGAAATATTTGGGAGTTTACCTAACAAAAAGATGTGAAAGATCTGTATAAAGAGAACTATGAAACTTTAAGAAAAGAAATAGCTGAAAATGTTAACAAATGGAAAAATCTACCATGCTCATGACTGGGAAGAATCAACATTGTTAAAATGTCTATACTACCCAAAGTAATATATAATTTTAATGCAATTCCTAGTAAAGCTCCATTGTCATATTTTAAAGATCTTGAAAAAATAATACTTCATTTTATATGGAATCATAAAAAACTTCAAATAACCAAGACATTACTCAGAAATAGGAGGAATCACAATACCAGACCTGAATCTCTACTATAAATTGATAGTGATCAAAACAACATGGTACTGGCACAAAAACAGAGAGGTAGATGTTTAGAATAGAATAGAGAACTAAGAGATGAACCCAGGTACTTACCATTACTTAATCTTTGACAAGCCAATTAAAAACATTCAGTGGGGAAAAGACTCCCTATTTAACAAATGGTGCTGAGTGAACTGGCTGGTGACCTGTAGAAGACTAAAACTGGACTCACACCTCTCACCATTAGCTAAGGTAGACTATCACTGGATTAAAGATTTGAACTTAAGGCATGAAACTATCAAAATATTAGAAGAAAGTGCAGGGAAAACTCTCGAAGGAATTGCCCTGGGTGAATTTTTTATGAGGAGGACTCCCCAGGCAATTGAAGCAGCATCATAAATACGCTACTAGGACCTGATCAAACTAAAAAGCTTCTGTACAGCCAAGAACATTGTAAGTATAGCAAGCAGACAGCCCTCAGAATGGGAGAAAATATTTGCAAGTTATGCCTCCAACAAAGGTTTAATAACCAGAAGCCACAGAGAACTCCAAAGTATTAGCAAGAAAAGAATAAGTGATCCCATCTGAGGGTGGGCAAAGGACTTGAACAGAAAACACTCCAAAGAGGACAGGCACCCGGCACATGAAAAAATGCTCACCATCCTTAATCATCAGAGAAATGCAAATCAAAACTACTTTAAGATATCACCTAACACCAGTAAGATTAGCCCACATGACAAAATCCCAAAACCAGAGATGTTGGTATAGATGTAGAGAAAAGGGAACACTTCTACACCACTGGTGGGAATGCACACTAATACGTTCCTTTTGGAAGGATGTTTAGAGAGTATTTAGAAATCTAAAAATAGACCTTCCATTCGACCCCATAATTCCTGTACTAGGTATATAGCCAGAAGACCAAAAATCACATTATAACAAAGACATCTGTACCAGAATGTTTATTGCAGCCCAATTCATAATTGCCAAGTCATGGAAGAACTCCCAAGTGCCCATCGACCCATGAATGGATTAATAAATTGTGGTACATGTATACCATGGAATACTATGCAGCCTTAAAGAAAGATGGAGACTTTACCTCTTTCATGTTTACATGGATGGAGCTGGAACATATTCTTCCTAGCAAAGTATCTCAATAATGGAAGAAAATGTATCCAATGTACTCAGCCTTACTATGAAGCTAATTTAAAGGTTTCATATGAAGTCTATAACCCAAGTTATAGTGCAAGAATATGGGAAGGGAGGGGGGGGAGTTTTGGTGGAGGGAGGGTAATTGGTAATTGGTGGGGCCACACCTATGGTGCATCTTAGAAGGGTACAGGTGAAACTTTCTAAATACAGAATACAAATGTCTTCATACAGTAACTAAGTAAATGCCATGTAGGGTATGTTAAACAGTTTGATGAAAACATTTCAGATTGTATATGAAACCAGCACATTGTACCCCTTGATTGCACTAATGTACACAGCTATGATTTAATAAAATAAATAAATAAATAAATAAATAAAATTAAAATTAAAAAATCATTGCAAAAAAAATAAATAAAAAACAAAAATATATCTTAATCTGGATCACAGTTTTGCTATTGAGAATTCTTCAGGTTGATTGGAAATTTTCCTCTATTTTTTCCCATCTGCTCTTTTTCTTTTAAGTTTTGAAATGTCACTGCAATGTGTCTGTGTATAGATTTATTCTTATCCATCCTGTTTTGCTCACATAATGCTTCCTATATGGTTTTATGTCTTTATTATATTTGAACAATTCTCAGGTATTATTAATTCAAACTGGGTTCTGCTCTCTCCCTAGTTTTACCTCTGGGTCTTCATGCAGGCACATTTTGGAAAATATTGTTCTTACCTATCTCTTGAACTTCCTTTGTGTTTTCATAAATCGTTGCCTTCCTGTTTTGCATCTTGGATATTATTTTATGTATAACTTCTAGTTCACTATTTTAGATATTTTGGATATATGTTTCAGTTCTCTCTAGGTCATTCTAATGAGTTTGTCTTCACTGAGTTATTTATTTCAACAGTTATATATGTGTGTGTGTGTGTGTTTATTTTTATTTCAAAATAATCTATTAGGTTTGTTTTCAAATCTGGTCATTTTGGGTAATCTTTTTTCATTCTTTTGTCAATGAATTTCTTATGCCTTTAAGTATTTCACATATATGTATACAAATGTATCTTTTACAGTTTTAAGCATTTTATACTTATACAGTAAACAATTTTTTTGACTCTGCTTCAAAAGGATTATTTTCTTATAAATTTGACTATCTTTTGATTTTGACTACCTTTGATTTTTTTTTAGTTGATCTTAACGTCAGTATAAAAACTGAAGTCTAAAATGAAGATTCTTTTATACAGGAAAAATTTGCTTTTGCTTCTTTTTGATCCAAGGACTATTCTAAATCTGAGTTACTAACTTATGTCCCCTTTTGATTCTCTGGCTTAATACAGAAGTCTTTGATTCATCTCCCTCCTCTTTCCTTAGGCAATCATGGTATTGGAATTTTACCTATGTTTCTTTTATGCTTAGTATTCCAAATTCATATTTCAACTATTTTTTTTGGCTCCTTCAAAGTTTCTTTTACATCTCCCCAGCTCAGTATTACAATAAAATTCATATTTGATGCAAGTTCTATCTACTTTTCCACATTGACAAACCCTAAGAATACATACTGCAATTAAAATAAAAATCAATTTTCTTTAATTATCTAAGTAATTCTTTCATTCAGTAACACTTTTAATGTTTAATATTATACTTTACAAAATTCCAACACAGCTAAAGCCAAAGCTAGTTAAATTAAAAAATAAAACAGAAAAGAGAATTTAGTTACTCACAAAACAGTTTTTAAACCTCCCAAAACACACAGGAATGGTCAATAATAGCTCCCAAGAATGGTTGAAAATTATTCTGATAGCTGTTTCTTTTTTTTTGCTACAATTTATTGCCTTTATGAACAGCTAATTTTTTTTGAAATGCTGATCTTGTCTCAAACACTGCCAAGGAGAGTGTCTCATTGAGACAATATTTACAACTATTTCATTTTGCTCACTAAAGTGTAGCTTGTCCTCTTAGATTTTCTATAACCCTCCTTTCTCCACTGACTAATGTAAAACAATTTCCCCTACAGGTTTCAAAGCACTAATGAATAGTCATTTGAAAACTTTCTTCTGTCTTACGATCCCTACATGAAGTACTTGTCTTTTCACAACCTCCTAGAATTTAATGAAAAGTTATAAAGTTAGTATCCTGATTCTTAAGTGTTTCTTACCATTTAATAGGAAAATCTAAAACTTTTCATGCAAACAAGACTCCTGCCAGTTTGCTTTAATACTGATGCAGAACAGGTGGCCAGATACCTTAGCCCTGGCAGTGCTGATGCTACCGAAGAAGGAACCAGCTTGCTGAAAGGGCCAGACACCTGCCCCATGAGACACTGGCGCCTTGTTGCCTCCTGCCTGTGCACTTTTGGCTGGTCAATTTCATGTATGTTTCAAAGGCCTGAGAGTTCATTGGATACTTGGCTGTAACTGACCAAGACCCAGGCTGTAAAAGTCAACATTGAGTTCCCAAAACTACCCCCTGCCACTATATAAACCCCTGAGCAGAGAGCCAGAAGATAGACCTGGAAGAGGGAGCAGGAGAGCTTGTTCCCCTCTTGGATTCTCTCTGCCAGGACCTTTGATTTTTGTAAGTTTTTATATTTGTTTCTGCGAATAAATCATGGCTTGCCACTGATCTGTGGTCTTTGGATTCATTCTTGGAATCATCAAGACCAAGAACCTGAAACACCAGTGTCAATACCATACTCTAACAAAAATCTAGTTATTTATTTATAATTAGATTTGTGCTATTAAGGTAAAGATGGTTATAGGAGAGTTAACTAAATCTAATTTTGAAAATGACAAATGGCAAGGAAAAACTTCTTTGGAGAAGTGAAATGAAAAGTGAATTAAAAATTAGAAATGAAGTCAAATAAGAGTAAAACAAGGTGGGGGGTTTAAAGAGAGAAAAGAAACATGCTAGGAACAAGGAAAATATGTGTAAAGTTCTTGAGGAGGAATAGGGAAGAACAGTTACATAAGCGGAAAGCACAAAATGACAAAATTTTTACTTAGTGGATGGAGTGGTTAGAAGTGATCTAGATAGAAGAGGGAAAAAACTCAACATCAGATAGAACCTGTTAAGAAACTTAAACTAGGGGCGGTGCCTATGGCTCAGTGGGTAGGGCACCGGCCCCATATATCGAGGGTGGCAGGTTCAAACCTGAACCCTGCCAGCTAAAACAGTAACAAAAAAGCTGGGTGTCATGGCAGGCACCTGTAGTCCCAGCTACTTGGGAGCCTGAGGCAGGATAATCACTTAAGCCCAAGAGTTAGAGGTTGCTGTGAGCTGTGACACCATGGGTGTCCGTGGGTGACAAAGTGAGTCTCAAAAAAAAAAAAAAAAAAGAAACTTGAAATACAAGAACAATGTGAAATATGTATTCATTGTGAAAACAAACAAAAAAAATCACATTTGAAATTAAAAAATCAAAAAAATTCTAGCCCTAACTGAGAAAAAAGAAATTGGCTGGGAGTGGAGGGTGCCATGAATTTGGAGCTGTGTTAGTGTCCAAGTAAGAAACTGGTGGATTGGACTATGGCAGTTACAACAGAAATGGAGACTCTCTTAGTGACTTGGGTCTTCTTCGTGGAGATTAAGACCTTTCATTAAATTCTAGAAAGTTGATAATTGAGGCATGGAATCTATAGAATTGGTAACTGACAGAACGATTGATGAAGCATCTACACCAGCTTTTTTATTAAAATGTGACCTTTTCATCTGTGGTGGGTTAAAAAAAAAATACTCAAAGGCGGTGCATGTGGCTCAAGGAGTAGGGCGCCGAACCCATATACCAGAGGTGGTGAGTTCAAACCTGACCCCCGCCAAAAACTGCAAAAAAAAAAAAAGAAAAAAAAATTACTCTATTAAATCAACATCTCTTTTTTCTAATTTTTAATAGAATTCCCCTTTTTAAAGCCTAGCTTTTCTACCAAATAACATTTAGCATTTTGACCTTCCCTTCCAAAAATAAATGAGATCTTTTGCTATTTTCCTGAACGGAGTAACACTTGGTTCTTTTCAGTATCCCTGATTCCTGTCTCCTTGTGTTTATTTATTTATTGTTTTTCAGAAAACCAAGTAACAGATTTTAGTATTAGAACCTCTCACATTTTCACTGCATGTAAAAGAGAGAAGCTTAAATAGGTTTTGTCTCTTCTTAATTCCATTTTTTTCATATAACAGATTAAGATTAACCCAAATATACTTTGAACTGTATGGTAGAGTTACAAATTCAATATTAGGAAGCTATCTCCCATTTATTAAATACTGTCTTCAATTGGCAGAAAATCTCCTTTCTGTTTGGCTGAATAGTAAATGTACTCTGATGATATATTCTGATTTCTTTAGAAAGATTTCTATAGATCTAAATTGGTTTAGAGTTGATTTTATTAGTGCTTTCAAATAATTAAATAATGTAAATGTATCTGTGGTGGATACCACAGATTGTGGATACCACAGATAGGTACAACTATCACATTGTACCCCACAAATATGTAAACATGACCTTTGTTTTCTAAGATAAAAAAACCACCTTTTTGGGACGGCACCTGTGGCTCAGTGAGTAAGGCACCGGCCCCATATACCAAGGGTGGCGGGTTCAAACCAGGCCCCAGCCAAACTGCAACAAAAAATAGCCAGGCGTTTTGGTGCGCACCTGTAGTCCGGGCTACTAGGGAGGCTGAGGCAAGAGAATTGCCTAAGCGGGAGAGCTGGAGGTTGCTGTGAGCTGTAACGCCAGGGCATTCTACCAAGAGCAACAAAGTGAGATTCTGTCTCTACAAAACAAAAACAAACAAACAAAAAAAACCTTTTTTTTCTGTAAAAATGCTTTCTAAATATAAAGGTGTTATGAATATTAGCACTATCTGTTGGCACCATCTGTTTACAAGCTTTTATAAAACGTTTGAATAAATGATATAGATCTTTAAAAAAGACCCCCAAATTTAGAAGTATTTAATATGTGGTATGAACTCTTGTACAGCTTAGGTTCTACCTTAGAATCTTTCTAAAATACATTGAGAAGAAACTATACTGGTAGTTTAGAATTTTATTAAAAGTTATGTCTTATAGTCGAATCATTTGCCACACAAAACAGTGTATCATTAGGCAAAATAAAAACACCTACTGTACTTTATTTTGTCAAAGATAAAATGCACTGGAATATAAAGGAGAGATTTTATTCAGTCTATTGACATAGGGAGAGCATTTCAGATGTGAAAATTAGGATGTCCTAGCATGGTGATTTTACCTTAGACTTTTACAAGGAGGAGCAGACAATTTACAGGTGCGGTGATTTAGAGTTGTGATTGTTTTACACTCAGGGGAAGTCTCAGTCAGCTAGATGAACAGGAAATGTTTATCTCTGTCTAGTTAGTTTTAGGGGAACAAATACTTCTAATCTTGGCTAATCATTCTTGAGACAAAGAATAGGTCTGTCTTTGCTCTTGTCACTGGATGTTCAATGGGAGACACAGTCTCAAGGGAGTCAATAGTTTCAAGTCTCAAGAGACTCAGTGAAAGAATGGGCAAGGAAGGGAGTTCTACCTCCCTCTTATGGGGCTAGATAGTTTTATTTTTATGACGAGATGTTTCCTGGGACACAAAAGAATGAAGAGTTTTTAGAAAACAAAAGTTAAGAGAGGGAGTTCATAATCATCAGTGTTTATCAGGAAAATAGGGATTAAAGTTCAACACTGTAAATATTTTACATATGAGTTCCAAATCCAAGACATAAATAAATGCAACATTGTTAAATCAGTACATTTTCACCACTTCTTTCAAGATATTGCTCATTTAAAAACTTGAGAAATTGAAATTTTGGAAATGTTTTGAGTATAAAGAAAAGTTTGAAGGGATTATTTTGATGGGAAACCTATCTAATTTTATCTGGTATTTGCAAATATTTGCAGAAATAATTCTTTTGCTTTTCATTTATAGCAGAAAGAAACATTGTTTCAGTACTTTTGAGATTTTGTGTCTTGCCTTTCCTTTACTTTTAAAGCTAGAATTCAGGCTTAGAAATCATCATTAGACCACAGTTCCACCAAATATGATCAGTTTCCTGGTTGACAGAGAGTTTCTAGCCTAGGGAATGACTGTATAGTACTTGCTTAAATTTGACCTCTTTATATGACATTAGTTAAATAGGAATCAAGTGCATTAGAGTATTACTGTTTTACTACTTTTCTTGGAAGGTTAACAAGAAATCCCCTAGAATAGTTCAGGAATTCCCTAGAATAATACAGTCTTATGACCTGTCAAACTGTGCTGGCTCCCATCCTGCGTTGATGAACATCCTTCTATTTCAAGGGAAATTTCCAATAAAAACTACACTTGAGCTTTGTCTCAGTAACTGCTTATCCATAACCCTGAGCTGGTTGCCAAGTATTAATGTGATTGTTTTACAGTCAGTGGGAAGTAATTCAGAGGCACTTTTCCATTTGTAATACCTCTCAATGAGAAATGAGGTTGTTAGGAGACAGATGACATAGGGTAGGTACAGAAGAAAAGACTTTAGAGTGAGTAATTCACACCAAAGACCACCTCTCTTTCTAATATTCAGCCAGTTGTTCCAACTATTGTTTTGGAATAATTTTAGATTTAAATAAATGTTGCAAGAATAGTACAGAAAGTTCCTGTATATGATTGACCCAGGTTTCCCTAATGGTAACATTTTACAAAATGATAGTGTTAACAAAACCAGGACATTGGTGTGATATTAAAGGATAAACTAACTTTTTCCAGCATTTTCCCATTATGTTGTGAGTGCTTTATTAGCTTTCCTGGACATTTATAAAGGAAGTAGAAGACTTATTTACAACCCTCAAGTCTATTATGATCAAATTGAGTCAAAATACACTTACTGAAAAGTTTCTATGTAGCATTCACAGTTCTAAGCTAGCGGTGAAGTGTGATAGCCTAGTTGGGGAACTGACATTGAAACCCAGAAGCCCATTATGAAAGGTTTTAAAAGCTTACTGCAACAATGAATACTTATCTTAATATATATATATTACAAGGAGGCATAATAATGCTATAGTAATTGAGCTGCTTTTTTCAGAGTAAAGTAAGAATTTATAGATTATTTTGGAAGTAAATCAAAGAGTAAAATTACAAATATTTATGTAAGTCTGCAAATTCATTTAACCAATGAAGCCTGTGCAGAGATGTGACCATTAGCTAAGTAATTAGATGTATCGGAAGAGGAAAAGGAAAAGGAGTCAGAAAAATGAGGGAAAATGCATTATTGATATCTTTGGTTATCAGATCAGTAATAGGAAAAAGGAGTAAACTATATCAACTCAATTCATGACATATATTTGGGAAAGGGCATACAGTGTTCTTATTATGGGGATGATCAAATACTCCTAATTTGAGAATTATAATGAGCACATTACAAACATTTTGATGTCATATGAAAGGAAAATATGGAGCTATTAAAATTAGATATTGACATAGTATCCACAAAAAACCATATTCTCTAGTGTATATGAAAAATTGAAAAGGAAAGAGAAACAGAAGTTAAACCCATGGTAGTAACAGAAAGAAAATGAATCAACGTGAGGAAGACTCTAATGTACACGGCCATTTTTTAGAAGACCTGACTTGTTAGAGGAAAATGATCACATACAGTTATTAAAAATTTAAAAGCAAAATCTTTTTTTTAATTCCTAAGTGACTTAGAAACTATTTATTTCCTTAAAAAATATAATTTATTTCTGAAAATGTAGTTCCATTTAGCTAGTTAGCTGATATTAGATAAAGTACATTGAAGAAATGCTGACATTAACTTTTAAGAAATATTTTCATACTATATTGACTTACATGATAAAATCAATTTTGAAATAGTTGAACTATTTCATTTTAAATAAAACAAGATATTAAGATTAAAAATGTGAAAAATTAAAATTTCTCAATTGTGTGACAAAAGGTATACATTCTCTTCATTATGTAATAGCAATCAATAAGTCCATTAAAATCCTGTATGGATTCCTTGAGATTTCATTAACTGTTGAAATATTAAAAAGGCCAAATACATTGCTTCAAACAGGGGAAATTTGTCACAGTCAGACACAGTGGTCTTACTTCACTTGCCCCCTAAAAATGTTAATGATTCCTAGAAAGGAGAGGACTTTCTTGGAGTTTTGTAGGAATATCTGCTATGTTGATTATGGCTTTGGGGCAATAAAGGAGGACTTGCTATGGTTTGGGTGTGTGTGTATGCCCTCCAACATTCGTGTTGAAATTTAATCCCCACTGTGGTGGTATTAGAAGGTAGGGTCTTTGGGGGAAGTAATTCAGTCATGCGGGCTCTGCCCCCGTGGATAAACTGGTGCCTTGTCCAAGGGCTAGAGAGAACTTTTTGGTTCTTTGCCTTTTGCATGAGGGGGTTTTGAGAAGGTGCCATCCATGGAGCAGGCCTTCACTAGACACTGCTCCTGCCAGTGATTTGATCTTAGGCTTCCCTTTTTGCCAAACTGTTCTTATACATGATGCAATCTCAGGTATTTTGTTATAGAAACATTCATGAATTGAGATAGGGCTCATCTAGCTGAATGTACTTGTTAGGGAAATAAACCCCTGTTGATACCATGGGACTGCATTGGACTCTAAGCAGTAAATGACAAAACTGACAGTAATTAAATACCTAGGAGATTATTTGTTTGATAACAAAATGTCTCAAGATAGATTGTCTAGGGCTGGCATGATTGCTCAAAGATAGCAACAAAGATGCCAGCACCTCTGTTTTCCTGCTCTATGATACTGAGCATGTCACTCCCATGGACATAGTCTGAAAGTGGCTGGAGTGGCTTTAATCGCTGTATCGTTTGTTCCCGCAGAAAAAGATGGAAGGAAAAATTGATGAAAGCACTTGAAGGTATGTGCAAATCAAGGCTGTTGCTATTGCAAAGCTTTCTCAAAATTCCCCCAGGGAGATCCACTTATATCTTATTAGCCACAACTGGGACGTGTGGCCACACTTGGGGTAAGAAAGTCAAGGACTATTAGAGTGCTAGCATTCACGCCACTGTGCAATAAAAGTAAGAGATAAAAGATTGACTTGCTTGCTTTGAATAGAACAAAGCACAAAGGAAGCCACAGTAGATGGATTCATCTTCAGAATGGTAGAGTTGATCTTTACTCCCTTGAATATTCAATATAACTTGCATTACAAAATCTCCACATTTACTGGAATGTGCTTTATTTCCCTGGGCTTGTCTTTGGTCTAATAACAGCTTAATCTCTTTACTCTTATTTTTGTTGATTTATTCTTTAGACTTAACCTTATTTTTAGTGTCTGATTTTAGCTCCTTTTGAAACTTGCTTCCTCTCCATTCAGAAGAATTTGACCCTCTAGTATCTCATCACCTTTCAGCTTTTGTAGTATCTTGTCTCTGTTTCCATCTCTGTGTTTGTTTCCTTTAATCTCTCTGTGTGACTTTCTTGATTAAGCTACGATCATGGCCACCAGTGGCCCCAGGCTCACATCTTTTCAGCTTCATGGCTACAGATGAAGTTGCACTGTTCTTTTAATTTCCTATTTGAAATATTCTAGAGAAAGACTCTTTAAAATATTGTCTGAGTCACATGCCTATTTCAGAAAATATGAGTTGTGTGCTAAATTCCACTGTGAAACGTGAGTCATGTAATCATCTTTCAAAAAAGGAAAAAGAAAAAAAAGAAAACTCAGAGGATTTCTCAGCTGAATCAGAGGAAAACACTAACAGGATTAAAAAGAAAATGAAGGACATTAATTTACTATATAAAGTTCAATTTATTTTCTTTTCCTATGCTTACCAATGCTACACAATAACTGTTTCCTGATTGGTAAGGAGACATGACTTGAAATTATTTTCTAAAATTTTGAATTAGCTCTCAATAATATCAATTGAACATTTCACAAATTATTTCAAATTTCGCAGGGAAATCCTTTTTTTCTATTAAAGCAGATTCTAGGGATTGTCAATTACAAAGAGGAAATCGATTTTTGAAGATGACAATAAAAAAAGGGAAATGAGAATGGAAACATACATATAATCTTGTTTCATATGAATTCAAGTATCACACAGTACGAGTACGTCCTTCTCAGGTGTAGCTCTGTAATGGAAATAAGCATAAGTTTAGCTTCTGAGGAGAAAAAAGATAAAACACATTTTATACTACTTAAATTTGGGGATAAAATACTGCCTGTTTTCTGACAAATGTTGAATTTCAATGTGCCTTTTAGAATATCCTTCATTTACTGCTATACTCTACCCAGACCTGTAGTTCTATTTTGACCTTCATTTTTAGGATATGACTATGATTTGGCAAAATGTATTCTTATTTAGGCTCAGTGCAATCTCATTATCCACAGAATTTGAGTGTTATCACAGTTTGATTGAGCAAGTGGTGTTTGATGATTTTCATTCTAGGTGGACAGTAAATAATAAATGCAGGGATTTACGATTGAAAGTGTAAATGGAAAATGTCGCCAGATACAGAAGAGCAAACACACCTTTTATCTGAAAGCAACAGCACCTTAACATTTGTGTAAAACCAGTGTTAATGAACCGCTTCCACCCATACGATATCATTTAATTCTTAGTGTATTTCAGTGAGGTCTGAAATATTTTCTTCATTTTAAAGAAAGTAAACTTATTACAAGTTATGTTGGCAAGACATTCTGAAGATCCACAGCCTTAAGTTTTGCCCAGAAACACAAATCCGTGTCTGGTGATCATAGTTCAGTCCTAAGTTTATAACAAGCACAGTTGCTGCTTTGAATGTAGGAGAAATAGTCCCTGTCCATTTTATGAAGATGATATGACAGAACTTATAATAAAGGTGTAGTGTGATTATCTTTATGGCAAAGTCAGAAGGTCATTTATTCATTCATTTCACTAGTATCTACTGTAATCTACTCTAACCTTTATCTCTAGTACCTAAGATAGTGTCTGATGCATATAATAGGTTTGATAAATGGACATCTGAAATAAATGAATGAGTGTTAAATCAGGTAATTATCAGACTCTACTCATGATATAGTGATAAATTAAAGACCTTGCTTTTAAGAAACTTGTTAATTAGTTGAATATACATACTTATTAATAAGAAAATGCCATGTAGAGTGAAAAGGTGAAAATATACAAGCTGTTTTGAAAGCTTATAAATGGTGGCTAATTTGAGCTCATCTTCATTGAGGATGAGCTAATCAGATCTTACCTCACAGAGAGGGACAGCATCATGCTCAAAAAAACATGTGAGACAATATAGATAGTTCCATGTGAGGCTGTGGGTCAAGCAGCATGGGTCAAGGACCTGAAATGGAAAGTAGAAGCCAGATAGCATTTCTGGTGACTATGGGACTCTCCTTGCAAAGTACATTACTTTGTATCCCATGTGAGATATGAATTTATTTTTTAAAACATTAATCCCGGTGGCAGTGGGGAGTATTAATTAGGATGAGATAAGTTGTGAACCAGTGAATGAACTTCTGAACCAGCAAACAGAAGAGGAAAATGATGAGATAGATTCTAGAAATGACTAAGTAATAATAGATGCACGTTCAATTTTATGTGGTTCGAAGCTTATACAAATATGAGGGCTCTCTTTAAGAACAAGTGCTCAAAATGACAAATATAAATTTAGGTATGAAAGTAGAAAAATTATTTCTAATGAGGAAAGGAATTATTAGAAAATACTAACCTTAAAGGGCTGAAAAATACTACAAACCTTAAATAATCCAGAAAAGTAGATAACATTTTTATTAATTACCTTCCTGATACATCTCTGTATATCATAGATAGACAAACTCTTTGGATGCATACTTCTTAAGATCTTCATGTTACACTGATTTTATGATAGTAAAATTTTTCATAGGAAGATTACAAAGAAAGTTAGACTTTGACTATTATAATTGATCAAAAAATGTTATGGATAGTTTGGATGAAAAAGCATGGCTTTACAAACAGTTGTACATGCTGCTTATAGAACTGTTGCTGGTTATGCCTCACAAATGTAGGAATTCTGATGAACTTCATTTCATGCAGTTTTCATCAAAGAAAAAGAAAAAGATCATGGCATGTTTATAATAATACATGCTGCATTATAAATCATATTTCTAACCAGAATTAATTTTTATTTTGGTTAGACACTTATGAAAACAAATCATTCTTTTAAAAATTATATATGTTGAATAATTGAAAGAATTTTCCACACATTAGCTGCTGGAAGTCTGCCAACACCCCATTTCTCCTTCGTTCTTGTAGTTCCAGTAGCAGATGGAGGAGGACGCCTCCACATAGCCATACATTCCCGGCCGTTCACCTTCCTGCTTCAGTGCTGACTGAGCCAGCACAGTGAGTGGTAGAAGTATTTCTGGAAGCCATTCCCACAGTAGGAATGCTACAATTGTGTAACCATTGACTGAATTGGCTGAAAATCACATCAGACTATTCTAAAAACCCAAGCTGGAGTACTTCCAAATTCAATTGCCCTTTAGCTGGATTCCAAACATACCTCGTGGTGGTCCTAATACAGTCCAACACGAAGGGAAATGTGATGAGGGACAATCACTGCAGAGATGCTCATCTCAACTGGTGGTGCTTCATACGTCTGGAAACGTAGCAAAACACATGAATATATGAGCACATTGGTAGGACCTTCCCAGAGCTTGCAAGATATCCCAACATTTATACTATATTAATTTACAGTGAGGACACCTCTGAGACATAGCACCATCTCTCAGGAGCGGTTGGAAGGATGACAGAAACAGGAACCTGGGAAGGGTGGTGGATTTTTCTAGTGTGTATTCCAGGTTGGATGATGATATGATAAACAAAATGGTAACTGGCCAGTTTTCAGGGTTTGATTGCCCTAGTTTTAGAATTAAGGTCTTACATTCTAGGGTACCACAAACCCAGGATGCAAACATCTCAGTTTTGGAATGAGGAAGCTTGGGGGAAGGTGTCCAATGGAAAAGGCAGCTCAGAAAATAGAGGCTGAAAGAAAACTTTCTAGTGTCAAATGAATACAGCCTGGAGTATCTGTCTTTCATAATTGTTGCTGCTGTTTTTACCTCTGATCACTGATGTGGACAGCTATCATTGTCAGCACTTCACGGATCATGTTTTGTGATCACTCCAAGTGACACAATTTAAGTGTAAAACTTTAATGCATTGTCATCCTGAGCATTACCAATCTGCTGTTTACTTTGCTTATGGCTTAACAGTTGTGCTTTTTAAGAAGACACAGCTTGTGGAAAATATGAAGACAGCCCAAATGAGAAAAAACAGATTCTGAGCTTGTGATAGCAAGGAAGTCGGCCAATGCCACTTGCATTTGGCAGAAACTCTAAGGCAGGCAGAGAAGCAGAAAGCTTTATAGTAGACATAAGGTAGGCCTTTAGGTACAACTTGAGTGGAGTATTTTTTGGCACAAGGAAGCCGGAGGTGGGTCAACTAGCATCAGGAGCGTACTATGCAATTGGTTTGGAGAACTACATTCCGGGCATTTGGCTTTCCCTGATTAGTCATGAGGTGGAAGAAAGGGTAAAATTAGGGAAGTTAGCAGTTATTGATGGAGTCTTGACAATTCTGAGCTGATTGCTACATGGCTTTTGAGTTAGAGTTCTATCATATTGTATGGTCTGACCCTTATCTATTTGTATACTCAGTCTTTCATAGTTGTTTAATTTTAACATTGCAAATATTTAGACCATATTGTCCAAGAATTTGGATAATAAAATTAAGAACAATTACAAAACCAACACTAGCATTATCCGTTACCTTTAAAAAAGAAGGCTTACCATTTTTTGTTATTTTTAATGGCAGATGCAAGAACATATACAACTGCCTTAAATAAATAACCAACTGCCTAAAATAAATAACCAAAACACCATTTTTTAGAGTACATAAAAAACAATTCGGGATTGGGAAAAGTAGAGAAGGAAATGGGAAAACACAGACTGGCACAAGACAGGATAAATACTTTTAAGGTAATCAAAAGTTGTCTCCCCCAAACTACCAATGACCAGTTGAAAATAGTGACGATGGAATTATCTTAGGCATATAATAACAATAAAGAACCTTATGATATAAATCCCATAATGGCTGTGGGAAACTGCATAACATTACATTAACTGATTCAGAACATGCAACTAAAATATTTGATGAGAGAATGAATTGGGAATTTCAAAAACAGATGCACTGACCTTACTGTGTAGATGTGATTCAGTCAGATCTTAGCAAGGCTCATGCTTTCTACAGTGAGTCAAATAGGAGAGCATGGGATCCCGGTAAGAGCAAACATTTGTTTTTATCTCTGAGGCACATTGATTTTCAAAATGAAGTTTCAAATGGTGTTCTTAATTTCTCTGAATATATATATTTTTTCCCACTACAAAATAATTTATTATAACACACAGCTTTAGCACTGGAGTCTATGTACAAGCACACAACAGTCCTGACTTCCCTAACTAGGGAACCCTTTTCTTCCCCCGTGCTTTGTGGACCTCTTTAATCAAATCTTTCAGGTACTGGATCTCTTTGGTCAGGGAATCTGCCTTCTCTTTCAGAGCCTCATTCTTCTTTTCCAGCTCTTTACATTCACCAGCAAGGGCTTCCTGTTCTGCTCTCTTCTTCTGACGGTACCTAGTGGCTGCAGTATTGTTTTGCTACATTTTTTTCAGCTTCTTATCCAGCTTCTCACCCTTTACTTTTGCTGCTACTATTTTCTCTCCAAGAGGGTCATAAGGTTTGGGGTGGACAGAGCCAGCCTCCAAACCCAACTGGTCGAAGAGGGACATCAAGTTCCCCGCCAACACCACGCTGCTTAAGGAGCTCATCTTGGTCATGTTGAGGGGCTTTGCTGGAATCCAGGAATGTACTTAATTCGAAGGTGTACTGCAATGCTGGTGCTGGATGCTGTGAGAAGCAGCATGGCTTAAGCCGCTGGGGGTTGCCGCTGCAGAGCCTGGTGATGCTGCCGTTGCTGCAAAGGCCAATTCTGCCACAGGCACTACTGCCTCTAATAAGCCATGGTGGCTGTGGACCCTGTGAATGGTAAGAGGTGTGGGTCCAGTTTTAGTCTTCTACAGGCCACCCAGCACCGTTTGTTAAATAGGGAGTCCTTTTCCCACTGAATGTTTTTAATTGACTTGTCAAAGATCAAGTAACGGTAAGTAGCTGGATTCATCTCTTGGTTTTCTATTCTGTTCCAAACATCTACCTCTCTGTTTTTGTGCCAATACCATGCTGTTTTTTAATCCTTTCATCACTGTGGAAGATGAAATTTGATAAATAGTTTCTGGGTGAGTTTTCTTTTATGGTGGAGGTCTGTGCTGGTCATTGTGGAGGATAGGTCTGAGAATATCCTGGAGAGCTGGCTTAGTTATAGCAAATTTCTTCAGTATGTGGATGTCGTTGAAGTATTTAATTTCTCCATCGTAAATAAAACTCAGTTTAGCTGGATACAAGATCCTGGGTTGAAAGTTCTTTTGTTTAGGAGATTGAAAGTCAATGACCATTCTCTTCTAGCTTGAAAGGTTTACCAGAGAGATCTGCAGTTATTCTAATATTCTTCCCTTTGTAGGTAATGGATTTCTTACATCTGGCTGCTTTCAGAATTTGCTCTTTCATATTAACTTTCATGAACTTAATTATGATGTGCCTGGAGGATGTCTTATTTGGGTTGGGTCATGCTGGGGTTCTGAAACTGTCTGCTATTCTGAATTTTAGAATCTCTTGGCACGTCTGGAAAGTTCTCTTTCATAATCTCATAAAGAAGAGACTCTGTGCCTTGTGATGCCATTTCATCATTTTCAGGTATCCCCATAAGGTGAATATTGGTTTTCTTTTAGTTATCCCAGAGCTGTCTGAGAGAATGATCCGTTTTTGCCTTCCATTTCTCTTCCTCTTTGGAAGTTTGGGAGCATTCCAAACTTTTGTCTTCCATGTCAGAAATCCTTTCTTTTGCTTGCTCCATTCTGTTTCTGAGGGATTCTACTGTATTTCTCAGATCTTTTTGAGGGCTGTAACTTCTTGTTTCAATGTGTCAAAATCTTTGGTCATTTTGTCTTTAAATTCATTCAGTTCTTGAGACATCTTTTGGGTCATCTTTTGGATTACTGCTTGAGATTCTAATTCCATCTTTTCCTCCACTGCGCTGATCTTAGTTGCTATCCAGACTCTGAATTCAACTTCTGACATCTCAGCCATTTGCTTATGCAAAGGATCTTGTGCTATATCTAC